>VZTL01076294.1:970-23470 GCA_013400535.1 Scopus umbretta
TTCAGATTGTTTCAATTCTAGTGCACATGGAAGTAATTAAATTTGGTTTTTTTCCAGTGCAAGGGGGAGTGAAAAGAGGAACCAGAGTGACTTTCACCAAAACCAGCCAGATCAAATCACATTGGAATTTGCAAGTTAATTTATTTGCTCCATGTTATCTTTCATTTTTCATCCCCCTTAGTGCTTGCTTCCAACTGGAATTTAAAATAAAGAAACATATTTTAAAAAAGTTCTTGTAAGACATCCATTTTGCAGGCTCAGAGGAGTCAGAGAGTTTGAGTTAGGCTGAGATAAGCACTCAGAAGAATGAATGCTTATCTGAACCAAACTTTCGGAGGTTTTTCATGTTATAAACAAGCATCTTAGCTGCCATCAAGGATGTAAGAGAGCAGGGCTGGTCTTGAGACTACGTGCCCTAGCCATCATGTTTCTATTTCTGACTCTGTTAACAAAGTCCATCCACCTGACCTTTGGCCAGTCATTTAGCCTCCCTCCAACTGCCTACTGCATGTAAAATGGAGATAGCACTATTTCCTTTTCCTTCAAATATTGGTCTCTGCTGTCTGTTCTTAATGCAGCGAGAATGGGGACAGCAGTTAACTGCTTAACATGGAAAGTTCCCTTATTCTGTTGGACCCCAAGACATTGTTGTAACATTAAAAACAAAAGTAGTCATTAGTGTGGGATATTGCAAACCCATTCCCTTCTTTGGGAATTTCCTTCATTTCCTTCCCAAGTTTGTTTACATAATGCTTTTAAGTGACAAACCATACTTGATAAAGCCATTCATTAGAGATTTTAGAAAGATGTACTTAATTGGAAAGCTTTGGTGGAAAGAAATTGTTGACAATTTTAAGCACTGATGTTTTGCAAAGGAAAACATCAAATATGCTAAGGAAGGTGGTACTAGATTGCATAATATCTTTTCAATTTCTTTCATATATGCAAGCTCATGTCTAAGTCAAAGTGATGGATGCCAAAAATTTAAAGAAGTCCACAGATTGGCCTGAATGCCTGACCTGTGAGAGCATCAATTGGAGATGTGTGCTGAATTTCCTTCTCTCATTGAATTCTTACCGAAGTTTACTGAAAACTGTTTGTTCTAAACATTTTAAGTGCTTTGGAAGCCAACGCAAAGTAACTAGCAGTATAAGCTAAGTGGAGCTTAACAAGCTTTCACACTGCCTCTTGAGGCTTTCACACTGCCTCTTGATTTGACAGATGTTACAATGCTCATTAGAGGAGAGACTGATATTAAGTCCTTTAAGACCAATGTGACAATGATGGGAGTAGTTGCTGTTCCAATATATGTATCCAAGATTTTGGTGCAGGTATACCATGAAGTCAGGTCATTAATTTCAGCTCTTAACACCTGTTTTATGCCATATCCAGGTCCATAATCTGAGACAGGATATATATCCATTCAAAAACACATTGCTGGAAAAATTAAGTCAATGCAGATCTTCAGAGAGGTGTTTGTTTTAAAGCCAAGACCTTAAAAAAGCAAAATAATTGGGGTGGGAAGCAGCTGCTGCATGCATCAATATGAATTTCTCTTTTAACTGTGGTGCATTTTCCACTTAGAGGTAGTAAAGTAGGTTGATGCCATTGGGATAAAGAAAAAAAGCACATTGTCAGAGATCTATAATTTACCGCCAGCTTCTTTGCACGGCAATAGAAAGCTCTGCTGGTGGCTGTAAGCAATATGCACATCATGTAGGAGCTGACAAAACTACTCAAATAAAAACAAGAGAACAAGAATTTAAATAGAAGTTCTATTTAACATCAAATTTCCTTCAATTCTCGGTTTTCATTCCTGAAGCATTTTAAAGAGAGGTTTTGTTTTCACAGACTGAGCAGCTTCAATGAGTAGACGGAGAGGGAGTGCTCCATACAGTACAGCATAGTATTTGGTGAGACAATTTTGGTATTTTCATGAGACAAGTGCAATGAGGAATTAACCCCTCTCATTCCAGGGGGACCTAAAACCCATCTTGTCACTAGACTTCCTCCAGAAAACTTTCTTTCTGGGGAAAACTAAGTCTGTAACACAGAAAGTGAGAGCAAACTTCACATTTTGCTTTGCAGAACAATTTAGATATCGCACATAATTTACATTTTTCAAGAGATATTTTCTTTGTGAATCCCTTAGGATTAAGGGTAAAAGTCTAAAATAACCCACTATGAAATCTCAACTTGTTTATGATTTAACAGTAAAGTGTAAACCTAACATTGTGAGCTCATCTTTGCCTTAATGGTCTCTCTGGAGATAGTGGCTTAATCCACGGAATATTACTGAGACAAATGAAGTCTGCACTTTAAGCCACGAAAATCTAACAAGACAGTCGTGAGTGTGTGTGCAGGACTGGAGTGAGAGGTTTTCACCTCCATGCATCTGTTTCTGCACCCTCCTCCTCCTGGGCTCAGACAGGCACAACTGTGCCCTCTCCCCCATCTGCTTTCCTGCATTCAGAACACACCTGCAGAGAGCGCTTTTCTAGACCGTCAGTTTGGTATCTCATCTTGCAATCCATCTGTGCTGCTTCTTCCTTATGCTATAGAGCATCCAGTCTTGGCGACTTCTTTTCTCTTCCAAGGTGTCCCATATTCTGTCCCCTCTCATTGGCCTATTTTTCTGAACAATACAAAGAGAGTGATAGGCTTATGGTGCCAGTTTGCATCACATACCCATGCAATTTCAAGTTACTACACTTTTAGGTACGGAAGGTGACCCAGAAGGTAGCACCTTATAAATTGCCTCAGTAACTACATTCAGATTATTTCCTAAAACCTTCCTTGCTGTGACGACTACCGAGAGCCATGGTTACTGTGCTAAGTCTGTTGCTTATTACATTGACTAATATGGTCTTTTGTTTCTTTGTCTACACCTAACTGTTGATCGTCTCGCTGTGTACTTGGGTTATACAGTCTCTGAGGCAGGCTTTTTTTATTTAGCTCTAAAACTCCCAGAACAACATATGTGTACTCCATGATGGGCAGTAGATTAATGCAACATGGCAAAATGTTTTCAACTAACATTACATGCTGTGTTATAGGTGTTGGTGTAAAAAAAGCAGCATGACCCACCTATGAAGTTTTTAAAAACAAGTAAAGCGTTGCTATTTTTTGGTAATACTTCTCTTTGCAATACTAGAGAGCAAAACTAAAACACTCCATTTCCCAGACCAGATATTTCAAGAAGTGATGAAAATAAGAATTGAGAAGGGAATCACTCCATGCGCAGAAAACAACCCAATAAAGAAAATTAAACAATAAAAAATTACTACATTACTGCTCAGAATTTTACCAGATATCATGGCCATGATTCAGCTCATAACTCTCTCATACTTGGTTTTTAGTAGAAGGCGACCATCTGTCTACATGGAAGTACCAAACTGATTTTTTTTTTTTTATTTACAAGGGAAAGCTCTTTTCCACTCCAAGATTCAAATTCATTGAACTTTGCAAGCTACATGATGTAGTTCCATTATTACGCTTTCAGGTTCCATTTTTTATGCCTAGTGTATTAGGAAAAAAGCTTTCTGACTTTCTGTTGATGCATTTAAATGAATAAAGGGAGCCATGGGGGATAGCTGGAGGCCTAAAAATTAGAGCACACACTATGCTTTTGCAAATACTTACATTTAATTAAAGAGCACCATATGCCATCAAAAGTATTGCTGCCTGGGTAACGTCCCTTCTAACAGATGTGATTGCAGACAAAGGGTAAATATTATGCAGGAAGACATAATGGTAGCACAGCCCATTGGGAAAGGAGAAACCTAGTAATACGAAAGCTACTCTAAGCAGCAGTGGGCTATTTGGCAATATAGGCTTGCTTTGGAAAATACCTACCTTTCGGCCTTGCGTAGAAAAGTTCACGAGCTGTCCAAGCCTTAGCCATTAGACTTATCTTGAAAATACACATTGTTGCCCTCCAAAGCACACAAATGCGCTGTGGGTTTTATATTTTACCTCAGGATGAGGCTGGGTAAAAGTACAATTGAATTTTAGCGCAAAACAACCTGTATCTCATACTTTCAGACCACTCACCCTTGCAACAGAGATCCCTGCCCAGCTGGCTGCCACATCCATCAAAAATGAGAGAGCCCCTGCTAGGGGCCAGCCCCTGGGGCAGGAACAAGTAGAAAAAGATGCACCAGGCAGTTACCAGCTTCCTCAGAGCAGTCCGCATGCCAGCAGCACATAAAAGAGCATTTGGATTCCTCCATACACCACTGGGTGTAGTATAAAATCCTGCTACCTTACTGTCCGGCAAGCCATTCCTCCAGCTCCTGGTACTTCCTTCCTTCCACTGTGCCAGACTGGGAATGGACCACAGCCAAACTATTTAACTGAAAAACAAGAGGATGGGAAAAAAGCAGAAGGGAAGCAAAACAAACAAACAAACAAACAAACAAAAAACCAAAGAAAAAGGTGAATGGAAAAGAAACGAGAAAGGAAGCATACTGGGAATTATTTAAAACTGCCTGAGCTTTAATGTTACCTCTTGCCATGCAAACTGGACAGTGAGTGCTGTTGTGTGTATGTGTTAATGGAAAACAGGAAAGGCATGTAAAGAATCTTTAACCCCTTCCTTGTTTTTATTGCTAAAATACCTATAAAAATATATTTTTGGCTAATGTGTATTCTTTATGCAGTTTAATATCAAGGACAAAATAGCTTTATAACCACTTTAGTTACTGTAAGATAAAATAACTGTTAACTGAATCAATATAGGTTAAAATAGACTTGAGCTACAGTGTTCAGAGATTGTCAGCTGCAACTGCCAGGATGTAATATTTGCTGAGCATAATTATTCTTTCCTGCTGGCATGGAAACATGCTTTCAGCTGCTTTTGGCTGCAGTCAGTTAGGGCCCTGGCCAATTAAGGCAATAGAAAATCCCCCATTAATGTCAGTGGGCTAGCTAACATATTCAGAAAATGGTTGTAGTTCAGCTAGTGTACATGTTTGACAAGAAATTAAGCTGAAAGAGGATGTCAAAACCACATCTGTCCAAAGATATGAGTGGAAAAAAGCTCCTAACTTTTTATCAAGAAAGCTGATGCTCCACCATTTTGACTAATGTCATTGCAGTTTCCAACCCTGAAAGCAAGTCCTTCCTCAACAACACTGTATTTGTCAGGAAAGAGCTGTAAGAAATCTTTTCATCTCTTTCTCTGAAAAGATGACTAGTCTCATGTAGGGGAAGAAACTACTGATGCAGCACGTCTTGATGTTAGTGAGCCTTTGATACAGTCCCATTTCTGTTCTCAGAAAAGAGCTTGAAAGGGAAGCCTGTAAGGTAGATGCACATTAATATGTTAGCCTACCTGCTTCAGATGAGAAGGTCATTCAAGTCAGGTCACACAGTCTGTCCCAAGATTAATCTATTTCATATCTTTATCAATGACTTGGGTGATGGGTTAGCATGTAGGTCATGCCAAAATGAGAAGATTAGCATTTAAAAATGAATTTGAACAAATGGAGGAATAATCTGAAAATTATAAAATTCAAAGTACAAAGGGCTATGCTGGAAGCAAAACTGAAAGACACACGTTCAAAATGAAGAATTGTCAAGACATGTTTCAGCATTGGGTGTTTTTGTGGCTCAAAAACTGAAAGTGAAGAGGTACTGTTGCAAGTAAAGGATCTACTGAAAGTCACCAGCACCACCTTTCCTTCCTTCAGTTATGGGGGTAGTGGCAATGTGCTTGGCTCTTCTTCCACCCTTTCCCATCTATTATTTTCTCTCCAACCCATTCCGTAGATACAACTCTATGAGTTTTCCCCCAGGCAACAATTCTCCAATTGTTCCTTTCCATAGGAACTCTTCTAGAGGAGCTCCTTCTCCAAGGGTTGTAAGAAAACCCAGACCTACCAATCCCAGCAGGACTCCTCCCAGGAATTTGTAGAAGTCTGGCTTTCTGTAAAACTCCCACCACTTCCTTAAGCTGTATGCTGCTTGACCTCTTCTCGACGATGATGCCATTTTGCATGGGATGATCCCAGTTACCAAGACATTTCCCCTTTCTGAGCCTTCAAGATCTCCTTTTCTGAAGGCAGAGCCACCCTCTTTTGTTGCCCCGTGATTTATTTCCCAGGCAGTTTAAGGCCTTCTAGCAGTTCCTTAGTATTTAGGCCACTTCTCTTTTGTAGGGTCCCTCTTGATTTCCCTTGTAAGATTAACCTACGTTTTCTCCTCCTTTAGCTAGTTTTCTACTACCAGGCTAATTCTTTTCAACAGCCATCACTTGCCAGATGTGGCAGGCACACCTAAATCAACAGCTCTGGCCAGGTTGAGGCCTATATGAGCAAAAACTGTTGCAAGACAGAGAAAATTATTATACTCTGGAGAATACTTGAGGCCTCCAGTTGGAGTTTGAGTGGCTCATTCTCAGAAGGGTATAGAAAGGCTGGGCATAGTTCAGAGAAGAATAGCCAAAATTATAAAGTTTCCAAAAATTGTGTCTACAAATAGACAAAAAAAAAAAAGAAAAGATTGGCTTTTTCTAAAGCTGGAATGAAAGGATGCATAAAGCAGACTGCAAAGTTATGGAGTGTGTCAAAAAAAGATGGCAATCAACTGTTGGTGAAAGATAGAACAAGAGTTCACTTAATTTACAGTAAGGGACATTTAGGCTAGATAGTTGGGAAGCCTTAGCATACCACTCATTACATAGTACCCCAGGGAGGCAATACCTCAGGAGGTTCCTGGAACTGCAGTCTCAGAAGGTTTTAAGGATAGGTTATTTTGACATGTTCAAGAAACACAGGTGCTCCTGACCCTGTTTCAAAAGGGGCGTATTGGTTAGATAACTTCCTGAAAATTTTCCAGTGCCGTTTCTTTGATTTCATAATATAAATCTCAAACACTGGCAACAATACTTAGGGTGAGAATTTTAGCTGTCCAGAGATTGTACCTAAGTGGTCATCAAAGCACAGTGACAGTAAGTGACAAAGGCCACAAGGCCTTGGGGTGAGGAGAGGAGAAGTTAAAGGAAGAAATATTTTTAGGCAGAGAAAAAACAATAATTTACCAACTAAAAAGATCACACCTCTAAATGGTAACCAGAGAAACTGAATGTCTATTTCAGCCTCCCTTCACCAGTTACCTGCATAAAATGGTCAATGCAATAGGGGAAGGAGTCCCTCCTCTTCACTTAAGCACAAACAATGAATTTATAAACAGAAAAGAGTATTTCATATTCACTGAGACAACAAGTCAGCAAGAAGGTCGTAGTATCACCTTTCAAGAGTGTTTTAGAACTTTTCTGAGTAAAATTTTCCTATAAGGTAGACTTCCAGCCTGAAGGCTTCTCAATACACTGTGAACTTTTATAAAGGTGTAGCAAATTACTTCAATTAAGTCTTTTTTTAGCCTGACGATGCTAACTTGGTTCCGTTAAACACAATCAACACTGACAGAAGACTTGGTATTTAGGTAAATTTCCCTAAATTGTACTAGAATACTGCTAATATCCAAGATAGAGTAGTCCACCCACATTATTTTTAATAGTACTTTTCCCCCTACTGTCAAATTATGTCTATAGCAGTAAGCTGAGCACATAAGATTTGCTTTCACAATTAAATCCCTGTAATCTTGGCTACTAGTGTCCAAAATTAGTTTTCTCACTCCCAGCAAGCAGAGAGTTAGTTTAATGGAAGCAGCACATGTGCTTCTCACCTACACACAGTAGGTTATAGGAGCCATTCTTTTGCCCCCTTTCCACTTCAGCTGGTAACAAACACATCCGACCTACATTATTATTTACAGAAGTGACTTAGGGAGAAGAGTGTCTATTTATTTCTGAGAAACATGACTCTGTTCAGTAATCAAAAAAATAGGAGGACACTTCTTTGCTTTTCCAACTTCTCAGTAGCCAACAGTGCCATTAACACAATTTCTCTGAAGCCTGAGCCACCAAGACTACTTCTACTCCACCTCTCCGGATTATCTTCCATCTTCTGCTTTTGCTTCCTCACTCACAGGCAGGCCCATTAAACTACAGCCATTGCCTTCCTTGCGTTCAGAGCCCAGAGGAAGCCCACTGGCATTCTGTCAATGTGCCATCCCACTTTTTTCCATGCTGATTTGTGACATGGGAGGTGTTTCTTAGTTCTTTGGGTATGACCAAATAAAGATCCACTGTTACTCTGCCACTCTGATTAAATGAGGTTTATCTCTGCCTCCAACCAGATCCAGGGAAATCTGTCAGCTACAGACGGCCTGTGCATCCTCCAGCAGGGGAACCTCAGGAAATGCTTAGAAGATAAAGAAGCTGTTTTCTTACTACGGATTTGTTAAGACAAGGTAAAATCCTAGTTTTGTGGCTGTAAAATAGAAATAATTAATTCCAACGTTTCCAGGAGGCGCTGAAGTCCCCAGCTCATCTAAGAGAACGAATCTATCAGGGCTTTGCATAGCGCTTGGGGACCCTTAGATGGAAAGCCCTGTTACAACTTCAAATGTTGATATTATGACTCTCTGCCAAATGCACAAATAAGCACTACAGAAAGATAGGAGAACACGTCTCTGTAATGTCCTTGATTGTAAGCCATTATCTGAGTACCCCTGAGCGCTCAGTGCTTCTGCGATCCACTGATTGAAGAAGAGTGCTAGATAATAAATGCTGTTGGAAGCCATTGAAAAATCAGCAGGTTGCTGTCACACGACTAACTATAAGTGAAAACAGATAATGCTACCAAGATAAAACCAGCACAAATGGAAGAAACAGTGTGTGGGAGAGAGACTTGTATAGGTGACGGGGGGAGGAAAATGAATCAGAAAACTTAAAAATGTGTATTTTCGCTAATTTCTCTCTAGCCTTTCAGTCTACAGGAGAAGCAGCATGCTGCAACAATAATTATAGGTGATCGTAGCTCTGCAGATGCCATGTTGTTTCTGTTGCTGTAAACAATAAAACTGCCCAGACACTCTGGACTGATAAATCATAGTCTTCAGATCCATTCATGCATAACGCACATACACAAAATTACATCACCAGGTAGAGCAGGCTATGAATTCAGTTACTCCCTGATTACTACCCAGGTATATGCTCACCAGGAGAGTGATTAGCCACCGCACATTGACAGGGCAGATAAAAAAGTCTGCCTGGGGGCACATAGCCACTGAGTAGCCAGAGTGCTACTCTACATTCATACCCTTTTGAATCCATATAAGCTAAAGTTTGCTTAGTAGCACACTGTGAGTTAGAGCCCTCAGTGTGTTTAGTACATTAAACATATCTGCAGCTCTTCCTGGCCATCCTTTTTGTTTGATCTTCTTGACCTTTGTGACTTCTATTCCACTGAGGAGTCAAAGTAAGGTACTTGAGGTACTTTCTAAATAACGATCAGGCATCTCTATGAGGGCAGCCCCTGGCCAAGCCACTGCAGGGAAGCTAAATGAATTCCTTTTGTAAGTACCCACTCTGAAAGAAACTGTAGAGACCTTGGGAACTCCGGGATAAAAGAACTGGTACAGCTGGTGTCTGTATTAGGCAAATTAGTAGAATCACTAATGAAGGAATAAAAAGACATGATTACTCAATTCGTGGATAAATACAACCTCATTTGGAAGAGCCAGTGTGGCTTCTGGAAAGGGATATATTCTCCTACAGACTTCTGAAGTGGCCAAACATCGGAAGAAGAGTTTTTGCGGTTTCTGCTTGACCTGCAAGTCAGTGTCTCTGAGCATCTTCCTTGGCAAAGATAAGAGGTCATGAAGGGAATGAAGGAGCAAAATAGGGGTGGCCTGAAATTTTTTAGTTAAAACATTATTTTATGGAAAACGTCAATTTCCCAAAGCCAACTGCTATTCAATGGAAGGTTTTTACAATAGGTTCTGAAGTCCCATAGGCTGAGTTTCTGGTCAACCCAAAATGCCTCACAATTTTATCACAGAGGAATGTTCATATCACTGTTAGGTTATTGCTTAGTTCTAGTCTAAATTGAACATTAAAAAGAGAGGAAAATAGAGTATTTATGAGCTTCAGATTTTACAAGAGAAGAAAACTATGTCCTCACCATCCCCTAGTCCTGAGTCATTAAGCATTTTATTGCAACGTAAAGCAAAAAATATATAATTTCCCCTCACTCTCATCCTTCAGGATCAACTATTCAATCAATATCTTGACGTACCTGTACAAATCAGCTAAATAATCTCACCCCTCATTACAGATATATTTGCTATTAAATTGATCTGATCTTACACAACCTAGCAGTATTTTCCATATAAGCCAGGCCCACAATCTGAGAAGTCAGCAAACTGGGGCAATAGACCCTCAAAGCAGCTGTGCCTTTTTCAAACAGGAAACAGTTGTCTCAATTATTTCCCCTTATTTCTATTTTTGCCAGTTCACAGCTCCTTTATCCTACTGCTACAGCTCTACATGCCTAAACATTCATGCTAGAGAAGATGCTGCCTATAGAGCAGTTTTCTGATGAGGATGGAGTATATACACCTTATCACTCGAATGAGTAAAAGACCTTAGAGTGCACTCCTCATTCAGGGAAAAAATGCAGATGTTGCTCTCTAAAAACATTACATGAAGCTCTCCAAGGCAAAACATTCACAGTAACTATTTTAAATCATCGAACAACGTAGGGTTAAAAACTCTTTCCTTGGTCATACATAGTTGCATGTGTAAATTAGCATTTGTTGATGCCGCCGTCAGGGTTAACATAAGGTTTTCTGGATATGTTACAGTATGAGGAAAAACATGAAGGGCCATCTGCCTTTTTCCTTTCTGGGGAGAAAAAAAAAAAAAAGATCATTTCAAGCCAGCAGATGGCTACAGCTCATTACTGTGTAAATGTACAGCATGGAACGTGGAATGACAAATTAATTAGCATTCACCAGGAATACATAACAGAGAATGATTTGTGCTCATGCCATTTTATTTCATGTCACATTAATTGAGTACTAGATAACTGACAAAATGCGTTAAACTAACCATAGCTTTGGCTAGCAGTAGCAGATAAGCTGAAAATTTGTCTCACACAGAGATTTTATTTCTTTACAGACACTGTGATGGAGGAAGTAGCTGTGCACACACATGCACCTCTCCAGCTCTACTTACTAACTTACCATACTGTTCATGTCACTGTAAATTATTTTCACCCATGGTTGCGTTAGGCCTTAGCCCAATCAGTTTCTGATGAAACCGTGGCTCACCCCTGTTTAACCAGCAGCTTGTCTCCCTGCCGTTTGCCTGCGCAGAGGAGCCCTCTCTCTCCAGGGAGGCAGTCTGTGCGATGGGAGAGGGTTGCTATGAGGGAATCTCACAGGGAAAACCTACATAAAATGTCTGCCAGACCTTTAATGAGTAACTTTAAAAGACTTAGGTTACTGGCAGCAGTAACACAGACTCTTTTAATGCGGATCTTGAGCTTTCTACAGCTCTCTCAATTCTATGAAAACCTGGGCTTTTTTTCAAGTATGTCTAATAAGGACCTTGAAACTGAGATACCGCAAACGCCTCAGCCGCCCTGAAAAGCAGCTGAGGCATCATGGCTCAAGTCATTTTTATGGCACACAAATAAGCTAACATATCTTAAAAAGCACTCTGATTTGGAAGATGCCACTTATTTTTACTTTGCACAGCTGTGCCTCAAATCCAATACAGCAACACACCTGTGTGCATTTAGCCACTAAATAAAATGCAGCTTTTGCATTAGTGCCACCCAGTGTAGCTTGTTCACAGGTTGTTAAAAACAACCTGTGGCACTAGGCAGCCTTCCTCGCCACCCATGCTGTGGCTGCCCCAGCCAGGTGTCACTGCAGCAGCTCAGCCCCGTTCTGGATTAGCTGGGGCTGGGATCAGGCTGCCCAAGTTGAGGCGCCGGCATCATATTAGACCTTCCTGGCTGGGGCATAATCAGTTTGGCTTCTTGAGCTAGCAGGGCACAACTGTAAGTCTTGCCCCTGTAGCCCGCCCTCCATCCTCTTTTACTGCGGGGAAGTGGGAAATGTGGATTGCACTACACCTATATGGCAACTCAAAACTGTCTGAGGTATGGAAGGGTAGCAACACTAGGGTAACAGTGATGTTGCAAAATAATATCAAGAAGTATTAGCTAACCAAGAGGCAATAAATGGCATAAGACATTTGAAAACAGGCCAGCTAAAAAAAAAAAAAAAACAGCTTATTTTTTATAATTGCTCTAATTACTTCTATGGACGTTTACATAGGGGTTTCAAGATCAGTTATGAATTGGGGCGCCAGACGAACATTGAATCTGTCCCACTATCTGGAAGCACATCTTGTTTTGTTTGTTGCTAGGTGAAAAATGACCTGTCAGTGAGCAAACACTAATACAGCAAACTGCCATCATACCTGAGGCTGTGGGTTATGGGCAAGACAGAAAGACAGCACTGTGCTACCACCACACAACTATTCCCAGTTCTACCTTGCTCTGCCTTTCTGTGATAACAGGGAAGCATGCTTTTTCACCACTCACTCACCTACACTGTCTAAATGTTATATTGATTTCCTCTTTACTAATCAAGGAGTAAAGCACACCAGGAGACAGCTGTGAGCCATCCAAGAGATGGCATGGAGAGAGATTGGGGTTTTTTTGCAGTTTTTACTTAAAAAGATAAAGATAGCATTCATCATATGGCTTCTAAAGATCTATGATCTTCTAACAGAAATGGGATTCAAGGGTAGAGAGGGACCCTGTAGGACTGGGTTATGCCAGGTACAGGTGAAATAATCCCTGTGCTGTGACTGGTGAAGAGCAGCTGTTTCCAGAGCAGTCATTGGGAACAAGTCTTATTAGATACAGGTGAACAGTGGGTAACTAACAAGAAACTATGCATGCACACACACTAAAATGGGCATTAGAAATGAACCTATTTCCATAATTTGTAGCAAAATTGCTTGATGGAAAAGAATAAATATTTATTAACTTAATAAAACATCCAACAAGCTTAATAAATTGGTATTTAACAGAAATACAAATAAGAACTCTTAAAGAAACGTTTACTGACTCTCTGTAGGGCTGTATTTCCAGTGAAGGACAAGTATGACTTTGAATAAAATTCCCTACTGGTTAAATGGGAAAGGCAGTATCTAGAAATAATATTTCCCCACAAGCAGCAGAAGTGGCAAAGCCTAGTTTTCTATGAGCTTGCACCCTTTGCTACTACACCCCTGGTCATTGTAATTAACTCCACTGTTGGAACCATGCCCCTTGTGATACTGTTATGGGGTGAGTGCCTACAGATGCTGGTGTGGTGTGGCTGACAGGTACGGAGGCAGTGGCTGGTGTCCTGCTCCCAGACTGAACACTCAGGAGCTGAGCTCTGCTCTCCTTCCCCTCTGGTTGGGCCCTCATTGCGGTTTTTCTTTTACTGAGCCACTAGTTTTCACAGTACTGGTAAGTTACTTGCTTTGAGTTTTCTATGCCTCTTAATTTTTTTTTTTTTAAGTTGGCTAAGAGTTATTAGGGAGGACAAAGATTGTGATTCCATAAACTTATTTTCTTGGGAAAAAGGCAAATAAATAAATTAAAAAAAAGAGAAGAGGATTGCAGTTAACACATCCGAAGCCATGAATACAGAAAATGGACACTAGCAGCTCCCTTCATCATAGAAAATGCTTTGGTTAAAGAACTAGGAACAACTGGATTTTTTTCTTTGTTTTATTCTTTTAAAATTATATTGGAAGCAAGAGAGATGTTCACAGCAGCCCATATCAAGACAGTTTAAGTAATTATATATGGGAAGTATTACTGCTCAATAAATATTTTGGTTTGTACTTGAAAAGAAGGCTCATCCACTGGTAGCACTGCCAGATGCTTCTTCACAGGTAGATAAATATTCATCTGTACAGGTAATTCATAACAAAGCTGAAATTTAAATAACCTGTACTGAACAGAATCACTCTCAAAATCAAGAAGACTAGAAGAGGGCTATAAGTTGGACAAGCAGGTTTTTATTTCACTTATGCTAATTTTTCATAAATCTTAAGCATAATATCGAGGAGACTAGAAACCCATTATCTTCATGCCAATGCTCAAATGATCTGGCCTAGTTATAGGTAAGAAAAATAAATGCAAGGCAGGAAGAATGCAAAGATTGTTCAAACAGATAGAGAACTGGAATATAAATAAGCTACTTACCATGGTTTATGCAAAATAGCTGTTACTTTGTTAATGAGATTACAAGTTTGTTCAATAAAGGCAACCACAGCTTCAATACGCTTAGATGTCCTAAGGCACTTGAATTAGTAACACACAATGTGCTCATTAAAAAGTAATCACTTTTCTACATCAATAAATCACATGAGTAATGAATTAGGAATTGCTGCAGGGATCTCAGAAGTCATATTCAAGGGGGAGTCGCTGCAGGCAGTGCTTCTGGTGAGGTGCTAGTTAGGCATTTGGCAGCAGAGCCCTCTCCGTCTCCTGCCTTGCTTTGGGGAAGGGGCTCCTTCCTAAGCAGCCACTCATCACCACCTCTGTATGACTTACAGGTTATGCCAGCATCCCCTTGTGGATGCCCACACAATAAACTCAATCAGAAAATGGGTCCAGTTTAAAAATAATCTAATTAATACCTTTCCCTCAAAGCCCAGAAATAGCTTATGCAGCTTTTCAGCTGGATTGATAACTTGAACCAATATACCATGTGAAGACACAAATGCTTTTACTAGAAAAGCAACATAGTAGAAAATAGGCAAAGTAGGAGAGGAAAAAAAACCAAACAAACCACAAAGTAGAAATTGATATAAAATCACCACTCCTAAAAAATGCAGATGATCAAAGGCTTGATTCTAATTAACAAGGAGAAGACAGTGGTTAGGTGTGATCTGGATCATTTGTGAGAGGCTGGGTTTATTACAAGAAAAATCACTGTGACATTTCCAAAACAAAGTTTTACATCTAGAAACAACATTAGCAGGTCCTCCCTAAAGATTGTCCTGGGAAACCACAATCCTGAAGAGGACTGAGACCCAGAGCAGGTGTGCAATGCAGCAAGTGCTTCTGAATGCTCTAGCAATCACAGCTGATGAGCGAACAGCAGAGTAGCAAGTGGGAATAAAGACACAATTTTACCTTTAGGAGTGTCACAGGTGACACTGTTACAAGATGGAAGCCTTTGGTATGCCCACATTCAAACAGTATCTTTAAAAATTAGAGAACATGCAGAAAACCTGCAAGGATGTTTCAAGGCTGGGCAAAAAAAATTTCCTACTATAAGGAATTAAAAGACCAGTGTGTGTAGTTTAACATGAAAGAGACCGAGAGGTGACATTGCAAGGCATAAATACTTCCACAGGGAAAAAACATCTGGTCCCCAAAGTCTCCCTGGCNGGAAATGCAATCACCTGTAATAATAAAGATCTCAAAGTACTTGATCTAATTGCCTTTATCAAATTTAGGTTGAACAGAAGAATAAAGGATTTTAGAGTTCTAGCAGAACATCCAGGAGGAAGATGAGATTTAAATGCTCATTTAGCATTTAAATTTGATAGAATTAATACACTTTTCAGGAAGCCTTTTAGCTTGACAGCCCAGGAAACTAAAGCACTTTTTCATTCAAAATGTGTCTCCTGAGTGGACCCAGCTTACCAACACCACTCCTGGGCCAGGGGACACCTGTGGGAATATCCATCCCTGTGGGGCAGTCTGGACCCTGGATGAGGGAGAAACAGGAGTCTGTGCCTGACCAGCTGGTCTGTGCTGGAAGGCTCTGTCCTTACTGAGCCTGGACTGCCTCCACTTTCCACCCTAATTACAGAAACAGTGATTTTTTTTTTTTTTTAAAGTTTCAGTATTGCAGCAACATTTTCAGTGTTTTCCCTGAGAAAGGGCAACCTTAGCTCTGTCAGTTCAGCTGCCATGCACACTGGCAATTTGCCTTTACGGAATGTGTACATCTTGGTTACTGCCCAAAAGGCTCTCAAACACCTGCAATAACTAGGCAGGATTTTTGTTTACTGTGGTTGAGTCTTCACAGGTAGATCTTACTCCTTCCCCTCAGCTCCAATAGGTATTTTATTGCCTTTTTATATTCCCTAGTAAAGCCATCTGGGAATTTTAAGAGAAAGTTTCCCTTTGGAAGCTGTAATTAAATAAAAACTTTCAGCAAGAACATGTTGCTTAACACACACAAAGATAAGAAGTTAAAGTAATTCCTTCCAGTAAGGTAGGCGTGATGTTCAACATTTCTAATGTTATTTGGCAGTTTTTGGAAACAGAAGCCATTTAAAGTTTGAATGAATTCATTTGTGTTCATGTTTTATGTAAATAATCAAAATGGTACAGCTGAAATAAGAGTTTAATGGCTCTAAAATTAATGTTCCTTAAATTCCATTTCATAGGAAATTAAGTTTCTGATTCAAGCCAAAAGAAAAATTTTGAAATGGCTGAATTTCCCGTGAACCAAAAAGGGAACTTTTGGCAGGTCCACCTCATACCACAGGGCTGGCAGCACCATGGGGGGTGACAAGCAATTGGTTGCTTCTTTCCAGCTGGTGAGAAGTCAGTGACATTTTTGCAAAGCTCATGAATCCACCTATTTTCCCAAAGACACACAAGCTTCACGGATCATCTAGGAAACCATATGCTCCTGTGTTACTAATCCGCGCCTGGCCCACATGTCCCAGTCTTCTTTTGACTATGGTAGACGTGATTGCACAGCAGAGACATGCAAGGCATTGCCACTGCAGACTGGGGCTTGCCAGGGTGCAGAAGCCCCACTCTGCCAAACACCACTGCCCGTGTGGCACCGGAGCTCCCCTTGGCTTTATGCACACTTGCCACCATCCCAGCCAACCCAGGTAGAAAATTAAATGTCCTCTTCGTAAAAATGTGTTTAACCTTGTTTCCACTTGCATTTGTCCTGCTTCATTACGGAGACTTGCTTTACACGTCTGCTGTGCTGAACAGCCCTTCGCCAAGTTTTGTACCTCACGTACCTGCTGTGATCAGAGCTGACATCTGCCATTTCACAAGGAGGTTGTGCAAATGTGGAGGATTGAGAATTTTCTTATCCTTCCTGGGTGGAAACTAACCACTTTCAAGTTGTCTGCTCTGCGTCCATCAGCCTTCTGGTTCCATGACAGTCAGGTGTGACAAGCCAGGCAGTTACATACTTCATCATCTCCCCTGACTGTCATTTGACAGAAAGAACTAATATCTCAAGTGCACTAGGAAAACCAATTAAAAAATCCAAGTGACTGTTTTGCCCTTGTATGCAGTATTTAGTTCCCATTAACGTCACTATGAGCCATGCACATGTATCAAAGAGAAATACCCTGCTGGGTCATTTCGCAGTGTCACAGTACTTGAATTTGGTCACAGACTTTACTCTCACAGACTGAGCTCTCTGATTGCTCAAGATATTTTTTTTAAAGTTTTTTTAAGAACACCAGTTAAGAAGGAATTTTTAAAAGGATCCAGAAGAGGGTTCATCAGAATATTGCAACTGTTTTGCAGACTGGAACCCACTAACGTTCATGACAGCTTTAAAAAAAAAAAAAAAACTGAATTAAATTTTTATGTGGGGAAAAAAAAAAGCTTAAGGAACTTACTGATCACAGCTGACAGGTACCTATGCAAGGAAGGAATTATCTGGCAACAGATGGACCTCTAATAATATTAATATCCTCACCACCTGTTTTTTTTTTAATGCATGCTTTTCATCAGTAGATCATAAAGCACTTTATGAATGACATCAAACATCTAGTGAGAAAAGGCAGAATGAGATGTAATTGTTAGAAGCCAAAGCCAGACAAATACAAGCAAGAAATAAGGTACACTCCATTTGTTCTTTTATCAATCACAAGAGCAGGTGATTAACAAAGCCAGGAATTTGCTTGCAAACATGCTATTCTCCATCACTTCTTGTCACAAAGGGCAGATCTCATGCCAAATATGTCACAGTTTAAATAAAACCACAAACTTAAAATAATTATCAGGTGAGACTGTTTGCCTTCCGAAAGCAGAAGGTGAAGAAAACAAGGTGAACATAGAAACACCTCTTTCCCTTCAAAATCTACACTGCATTTCCCATTAGCTCCAGCCTACCCAATTAGTCAAACAAATCTTGTAGTACATCCTTTCTGGATGCCTAGAAAGAACGGCTGTCAAAATGGTAGTTTGCACTTTGAGCTCATGGTCCAAGTTTCAGATTTGGTACTTTTTAAACAAATAAAATCCCTATCATCTCAAATGCACATGGAACGAGACAGATTCTTTTGTCCATATCAAAACAAGCTGCTGAAGCCACAAACGCATGATGCTTAATGTTACCCAATGCCTTCATTAGGCATCGGATTTGATAAGCCAAAGACTGAATGTTCGGGTAGACTAACCTGATCTCCAACACCCTGAAGCACGGCTCTGCTGGAATTCAAGCACATGGGAAGGTCAAACAGCGAGATTCTGCATTGCCCCCAAGAGAGGTCAATGAAACCTACATGCAGTAGCACTTCTAAGATGTCAAGTCTAATACCCAGATGTTTTTAGAAAACTGATGGTGTAGAGATGGGCTGTAAAATGACTAATCATCTTTTTAAACCAATCAATGCATCCTAGACACAGTTCTGCCGTAGGCTGGTGAACAGATGGGAAAACCTGAACACCTCAAAACGAACACCTCAAACCCAGTTACTTGAATGTTTAAAAGGTCCTTGAATTCTCTGGCACGTCTG
Source organism: Scopus umbretta (assembly GCA_013400535.1). Classification (NCBI taxonomy): domain Eukaryota; kingdom Metazoa; phylum Chordata; class Aves; order Pelecaniformes; family Scopidae; genus Scopus; species Scopus umbretta. The sequence continues at coordinate 19,641 of VZTL01076294.1, forward strand.
GCCCCCAAAACCCACATATTTCAACTTTGTTAAAAAAAAAAAGCCACCTTCCTGAGTTTCACTGTTCTGCAGCTGCTCTCTGGGAAAAAATGCTGTTGGTACAGCACCCACTCAGTCACTTGCTGCTCGCCTCAATGATCTGGTCCGAAAACTCTTCAGAGCAGAGACCACATTCATGCTTATGTGGCACGTGTAACAGGGTCTTCTCCCTGCATAGGCATTTGAGATCTATTCCAAAATTAATAATGTCTAGAAAGAAAGGGTTTATTATTTACAATGGTCTCTACAACATTAGCAGATGACAGAACCCATGTTGCTCAAAAGGTAGCACCCTGCCCAGCCCAACATATCCAAAAGTTTCAAAGCCCTACATTACTTCAATATGTGCTTTTAAACTTTGTGGTTGAGTAATTTTGCAACTGAACTCCAGTCCTGCTAGGAATCACAAGCCTACACAAACAAACCAAAGTCCAAAAAGAGATAATAGCACGAGCAAAGGGCAGAATGTGGATGCAGGGAAAAAAGGAAGAAAGAAGGATAAACAAGGTCCACTCTTGGAGATCTGGAGGATCCTGCTCAGCACAGTTCCTGCAGAGGAAAATGAGCATGAGTTACCTACTTTCAGTGTTTGTGAAGGAGCTGCCCGGCTGCGTTCTCTTTGCTGGGATCTTTATGCCCGTGACTTTACTCCTGCTGCTGCTAATCGCCTACTTCAGGATCAAACTGTTAGAAGGTGAGTCAGGGCTCGGGAGCAATGAGCCGGTGGGCAGACAAAAATCCTCGTACAACAGGCTACTATTACGCTTGTACCGCTAACTAAACTGAAGAGATCTATGATCATAAACAATTTTCTGAAGTTGTACTGCATTTTAGATTTGAAAAAGTGTTACAAGAATTTGTTTAGAACTTGGATTGAACCTTCGCTTGAAAGTCTACAGTTTTACATACTGCACTATAGAAGATTTTAATACGTTACACTATAGAAAAGGCAACCAAAATGGAGAAAAAGAATAGGGTGGCTAAAGTACAGATCATTTTCCTCTGTGCTGTCACTGTGCAAGTCTTCAGTGAGACAGTTAACAGCAGTTACACCCTATAACTGGCTGGTTATTGAGTACACGTCTGTGTTCTTTCAAAGATATGTTTTTGCTTTTACTTTGTACCTAAACGCACATTTGCCATGTTATTTAAAAAAAAATATTTTAAATCTATTTTAAAATCAGCTTGTACTCACTTCAAAAATCTACCTACCTTCAGAGTAAAACCAAAACAAGAGACACCCCCAGCCAAGTAAATGCACAGTCAGTGCGACACACCTGGGTGCTGCAAACCGAGGCTGCTCACAGAGCCTGACTGGTCCTGCACAGAAAAGACACTGGGCTACAACCCTGGCAGGCAGGGGGTTTCTTTTAGAAAGGAAACTCCTGTACGTCAGACCACCCATTTTAATGAGATGTTCTTCGTGCCTTCCAGCCACAGCAGCAGATTCACACGTGTGCTGCTCTCATTTTAGTCTTCCAGCTGCCAAGGCCAGCCCCGGCACACGTTCAGATCAGTGTCCTCATCCTTACGTTCCTTCAGGCCTTCTAAAACATGTTCCTGCAGACACTAGGCTAAACTTGTTCCTGAAATTAGCTGCCTTTTGAACCTTTTCTCCACAGGGAGTGTCAGGGGAGCTAAGATGATATCTTAGATTTCCTCTGTAAACTTCAGATGCTTCTTGGTACAGCTTGGTGAGAACCCTGCCTGGGACAATGGTCCACAGGGCACATACTACAGGTTTCAGGTCTAGCATCTCACCCACGATCTCAGAAGCAGAGACTTGGCTAGGGCAGGCAGGACAATCCTGACCACCGGGCTCTGCAGATAAGTTGAGGCATTCACCCCAAGCTGGCCTGAGGCGCATCAGCCCAACAGGAGAAGGCTAGATTTACCTACCAGTGCAAGGCTAGGGAAGAGCGCTTACCTAGATGCCAGATCAAGCACTGTAATTTGTACATTCATTAAGTTTGCTCTACCCTGCAGTCTTCTGAAATCCTGAAAACTGGGCAATTTAACAGAGTTCTAGAAGTAAGAAAGGCCACATGTACCCAGAAATGTAGAACAAACTCACTTGCTATTTTGTATAACATCTCCAGGCATTTAGACCCAAGGCTTTTACAGAGAGGAGGGCTGTGTGTTTGCATACAAGCCTACACCACAACTTACCTTCAGGCTGCTAAAACTCAAACATTTCCTGTTCAAGATGTGCTTTCAGATGCTGAATTAATCAGCGAGGGAAGCATGTCCCGCATGCTTAACCCAGCTCTGCCTTCAGTTATAAATTATCCTTAGATCAAGGAGCTGACAGTTTTTCCACACACTAATAAGCAACAGCCAAAAAATGGTGTGGTGCCAAAGCATCATACAGTTCAATACCTATGAGGGAATAGGAAGGCCAAGTATTGAGAGCTCTTTCCTGAAAAAGGTTGAAATGGAAGCTAATGAAATTATTGCATTAGACTTTGGATAAAAGCAGGGATTCTCTCTTTCAGCAAATAATCATCTCGGTGTCCATCTGCGATAGTTAGACATTAGTTATTATGAAATAATACTGAGGTACTACTGAACTCATTCTTACCTGGTGATGCTCTTGCTTTTCTATTCCAGCTAGGATCAAGCAAACAGGAAAAGCAGGTGGGTTACAGATCCCATCAGTTCAGGTATTTTGCTGAGGCTCAGACAATACTTTCATTAAGCCAAAAGAGGCCATCTGAGAAAAACCCACAGTCCCTCACATTCATGCTGCATGATCAACTGCCGAAACAAACCAGCCTGCCCTCTTTCACAGGTGCCTGTGCCTCTTTCACTAGCCTGCCCATATCCTCCTTAGCTGCACTTTCTACAGGTCTGTAAATAATCTCCAGAACCAGCTGTTAAATCCTGCTTCTCTTAAAGCAGGAGAATTTTTAGCTTTGGATTTGTAGGACCTTTAAGTAAGTAATGATTTCCTAAATTTTCTGAGATTAGCAATCAAGGCTTTAAGAGAGAGAGGTGAATGATGTAGTTGGCAGGCTAATTTGCCAGAGGAATATTGCCTCTGAGCTTCTCTCTTTCATCACTGAGAAGGATGCTTGAAGGGAATCATCTGGCTGTTCAGCGCCTCAGGGAAGGAGTTTCTCAGTTTGCAGATCACAGGTGTTCTGGCTGGGACTCTCAAGAGGATGCGAGATGAATTCCTCTCTATTTAATACTTTGGCATTGCAGTCCCAGTTCTACCTCCAAGCACTTCTTTTGCTTGATCTGAGACTGCCGGAGTCCAACTTAGGCCTCCAGCCAACTCAGACAACTCATTCCAAGTAGCTGTCCCTGTACAGGCAAGTGGAGCCAGATTCAGCTTAAGTCCATCAGGTGAGCGAAAAGACTAGCCACAGATAAGCCTGAGAACAGATTCCTTTCAATGCCAACCCTCCCTCTCTGACAAAACCTCAGAAATTCAGCAGACTTTAGGTTGCCTGTTCCCTTAGACCTCTTTAAAAGAAAAAAACAAACCAAACAAACCAAAAAAACCCAGCCAACCAAATTTGCATTACTAAAAGTAAGGCTGCCTTGCTTCATTGTCAAATAAGCATTGCATTTTCCTTTGTGCAGCAGGAGAGAGGCTCCAACTAAATATATCAAAACCCACTTTAGTATCATCTCTTGAAGATTCCTTAAATATAAAATTCAAACCAATAAACAAACCAGCACACATTTCTCCTGACCAACTAGCAATGACAAGGGAAGCTACTATCCTGTGACAGTGTTTTATGCTAACTGGGCTTTTTAATTTTTTTTAATTTATCTTTTTT
>VZTL01076306.1:0-13223 GCA_013400535.1 Scopus umbretta
GATAATTCTCCTTTCTTACGGTAGTTAGAAGTGTTAGCCTTCCAGGAATCCTCTATATATGATGAAAGCATTAATTCAAACTAATACAACAGATGGTTTTCTTTGCACCAAATCAGCCTGTCATCCTAAAAGAAGCTCACTCCCTTTTTTTTTCTTAGTTCCCATGAACCATAATCCTCATTCCCCCCCAAAAAAATCCCTACCACTCTCCCATCACTGCTTCAGCAAATGCATTCTGCAGCATACTGTGAATATTAACAGATTCGGGCTGTTCCAGACAAAAAGATGGAGAGCGAATTCCAAAATGGAAGGCCCCTGAAAATAGTGCCCTTCTAATATGTCCAGCCTTTCCCAGCCCTCTCTTTCACTATGGGAACTCCAGTGCCTCTGTTGACTGTAACTGTACTGGTCTTTTGTAGGGGGAAAAAAATCAGGCCTGTCAAGTAGATGCATCCCAGTCATGCATTATTTTATAAAATAAAATTATCTTAGGTCTTGCTTTTATGGGGGAAGGGAAGATGGATTCTCATTGTGCATTAGACATATGGGACAACACTTTCCCTTCTCCGCACCCCAGAAAAGATGCATCACATAGTTCTGTGGTGTAAAAGAAAATGAAGAACTAACAAAATGTTACCTATGTTGATGGCAGTATTTTTGGCTGATTAATTAATCTGCCATTTCTGTACCAGCAATAATTTTGCATGTCAAGATGCCCTAAATGGAGTCTCTAACACTCAAAACTTGATGTGACAAGGATGTGAATGATTGTTGCATGACCTGCACCGCACTGGGAAGAATGGTAGCTTTTAAAAAAATGTAGTTTGATACAAGTGAGATAATCTGTTTTGTCATTCTATGTGTTCTTGAGTTTAATGATTCTAAGATTTCACATGAATAAGAAAAATTATTTTGTATTATTTGTGTCTCAATTGAGAATAGTTTATTAGGAAGAAGAGAGAGAGATCATACTAATTAAACTTGAAATATTTTACTACCACTTGAATTTTTCACCAACTTATACATTTAACTGTTTTCAGAAGCTTTTAGAACAAGTATCTACTTTTAAACATGAGACTCGCATTGATTTCACAGGAATAACATGTGAGCATATGTTTCACGCTCTGAAAATAAGTGTAGCTACATGTTTTGTACTGTCATGGCTTGTAGGATAATACTTGCCTTGCATGTATTTGTCTGCATTTCATTTTTAAATGTTTATCGTTTTGGTTCCTTAGCCATGAATCAGCGAATCAGCCAAAGTGCTCCAGTGAAACAGCCACCCCCTCTGGCTCCTCAGAGTCCCCAAGGTGGTGTGATGGGTGGGAGTAGCTCCAATCAGCAACAACAGATGAGACTTCAGCAGCTACAGATGGAGAAGGAAAGGCTGAGACTGAAGCATCAAGAACTGCTTCGGCAGGTGAGGCCACAGGTTAGACACCTACTTCCACTATTTCTTTTGTATGTTACGTTTTGTTTTGGCTAAGTTGTTGTTTCAGTGAGTCTGAAAGACCGGTGACTATACAAAAAGCTTTGACATCTAAAAAGGTCTGAATTGATTCTGTTACTGATACCAGCTTGATATCTTACTTATCAGACTGAAGGATTTTGTTTTCCTCCCTCATTCCTCTCTCTTAACAAAACTCTCCGAGAACATGCTTTTTTTACTATTAGGATGACATCGTGCACTGTTGATACGATTGGATATTCCTCTTGAGAATATATTTCGTATTCATTGAGTTCTGAGTCATGCAAAAAGACAAGAAGTTGTTTCCCACAGCTGCTTTAGTTCTCCCTTTTAAGTGGAGAAAAGTCTTTCGCTTTTAGAACCTGTTGAAGTCCGTAGGATTTCAAGGTACTTTTGAAGTTTGTATAAGATTCATTGAGGAGACACCTTGTTGCTAAAATCTTACCTGTTAAACGGTGGAGTGGAGCACAGAACAATGGAATCACTCGTACTGCACTTTGAACCTGTGGTTTTCTTCTGCTGAAGAATGTCAGTCTTTATAATTAGGCTGCAAGCTATTCCTTTCAGTATTTTTGTACTCAATGAATATAGGTGTAGCAAATGTTAAAGTGTAGGACTGGACTTTGGAGTCTTTGGATTTTGAATTGGGGCTTGACTTCCTTTTGACTTTAAGCCTTCTGCTTCAATTTTTCCATCTGAATTTTTGAGAGTTACTATCATCTGTGCTAGATACTTAGGATATTCTTTGGGTTTTTTGACACTATCAGAGAAAGCACTAATCATTTCTTTGAGGAAAACCTTCTAAAATCTTACCCTGTTCCCTTTTCACTTTGGGTGATGGGCCTTGTATCAGGAGAGGATAATATCTTCATTTCCTCAAAGACAGCTTTTTTCTTTCTTCATCGCCTGCAGTATTCTGTCCTGGAATCTGACTCCCATTGTCCCCTTTGTAGTCAAGGCCTGTTTTGTAGGAATCTTCAGCATCTCTTGGTGTAAGATGGGTCATCTTTACAGCCATTACTTTTTATAGTACTCTAGGTAAGGATACATTGCAAAGATGGCATCAGGCCTTTCTCTCTGCTTAAGCACCTGGGCTTCTGCTGTTCCTGCTTTGCTATTAATCCACCAACAAATATTTTATCCTGTGCTAGCATGCTTCTAGGTAGGCCTTCTAATTGTCTTCTTGCCTCAGTTGTCATTGAGAACCTGACTAACTTTGGACCAGGTGTCAGCAAGTTCCCTTCGTGTTGTTCTCCCTGGTCATTAAGCTTATCTGTCAAATATGCATCCTTGGTAAATCTGTGAGTTTTGTTTCACTGTGTCGTGATTTTCATAGTTTCTTAACTCCTTTATCCTGTCTCATCTGGCCTGTCTTGGGGGCTTGATACTACAGGATGGGGTTTATAAGACAGCCTGCATAGTCAAACCATGCAGCTAAAGTAATTTTTATCCATCTTATTTTTACTCTTAGGCATTGCGGAATATCAATCCCAGCACAGCAAATTCTCCAAAACATCAGGTAGGCTCTTAACTGATGTTTCAGCATAATTAGAAAAATTAAAGCATTAAATTAGGCTAGCAGAGGAACTTTTTGCTACATAAAGGCATTCTAAAAAGGAAAAACAAATAAATTAAAACAAACAAACAAAACCCAAGCTCTGCCATACACATTTTTGAACCACTTCTCTGGTTACGATCCTAACGTTGATTTTTAAGAGTGCTGCATTACCACAACTTTATATCAATATTTAAAAACAAATGAGGAATTCATTGTTTTTCTGCATTGAAAACAACCTTCTTGTTTAGCGTTCTTGAGGATACTGCTGTTCCGGTCCTGATGTCATCAAGATGTGTATTTAAAGCAAACCTCCCATTATATCTAAGGTAGTAGTTTGTGACTTTTAAGTACTGTTCATATGAATGTTCTTACCAGTTTGTTTAAACAGGTATGATCTTAAAGATGGATATCTGTAATCAGTTAATAAAAAGTCACTTGAAATATTTATAATTTTTAAGCATGTACAGTGTAACAATTATTTAATAGATTAGACTAACAATAGTTGCTATGGGGATATAATATGTAATTATTCCATTTTGACATTTAGCAGGCTCCTGCACAGATACATTTTCTGTATAGGAAACAATAATTCTGTAAAGCCGCCCAAGCTCAGACCAAAAAAAAAAAAAATTGGTCAAAATGTGAAGGATAATAAACAGTTTAATTTGGACTTCTTTTAGGCTCTTAAGAAGTTGAATATAGAATGAATCTCTGAAAGGGTGGATTTATGGATATATTCAGAGAGCTTCTTGCTTACTATTGCTAACAGTATTCTTAATCTACCGGTTCTTAGGACAATATTTATATTGGCTGGTACTGTACATTGTTTTTCTAAGAAAAACACTACATGCAGTAGGCAAGAAAAACAGAATAAACGAAAGTATCCTGTGTTTGGAAGCAGTGAGTACTGGTGTATTATTGCATTCTGAAGGGTACCACAAAATTTGTACGTTACTTGTTCTCCTGAGAAGATCTTCAAAATAGAAACCTCAGACCTTAGAAACAGTACTGACACCCTGGAAGAAATACTTCCTCGTTCAACAATATCAATGCAGCTCTGAAACTGAAGCATTTTAATTAATACATAATCATCTGATTCATTTACAGAGTATTAACCACATAATGATCTCTTTGATCAATATTAGATCCTATTATGAAGGAGGAGAAAAAATTTTCTTTAGAATTGCTGGTATACAAGAGAATAAACAGAGAAGGACACTCCTCCACACCAGCTGGTAACACCTTATCTTTTGGCACAATTTGGTCATTCAGAAGGGATGGTTTTTTATTGAATGTCAAAAGCGTATTCTGTGTTTTCTTGTATGCCTGAAGCCCTGTCATACAATTGTTCCCTCTTCCATAGTAACTTCTTCCTGTTGCCAACTCAGAAGTATGCAGCAAATGGAGAACTTTGGGATTAGTTTCATACTTAATACGATCAGATTTTTGGAACTCCTTGAAATTCTGGCTTGGAACACTAAAAAGCTGTAAAAAAAAGAATCAAAGGGACCTTACTGATAATTCATTGAATGTATATGTAGTGCTCATTCTGCTTTATTTGGGATGGGAACTGATAAAAGGATTTATGCAAAAATCAGGATTCCAGTTACGCTTAAACTGGCTTCATACCAGGCTCACTTGTATACTCACCTGCCTGGGATCAGTTTTATTAGTCTGCACTTGCTAATGAGTCAAGCTATGTTTGAGTGATCTGGTGGATAGAAAAGTAGGCAATCATGTTGACTTAAAAGTTCTATAATACTAGATTATTCATGGTGTATCATCTAAGTGTATTTTCTGTGTTTTCATGTGTCACTTCAAAAATGTAGTGAGCAGCCACATGTGGAAGAAGGTGCTTAGAGAACTGTTTCTGGAAATTGTTCTCTAGATGCTTCTTGAGGCCTTGTACTATAGAGGCAAATGTTGTCTGTCTCTTCCAATAATACTATTATTGAAGTCCCAATCAGTACATCCTGTCAGATCACAGTCAGCCTAGGGAATCTGTGAAAAATCTGTCGAAGGAACAAACATTTCTTCAGTCAACTCTTTCTTTTTGACAGATCTCCTTTCTTTCCTTTGTGAATAAAATTAATGAAGTATAGAGGAATTATCTGCTTTCACGATGATAAAGCTGTACTTAGGGGAAGAATAATAGCTTCTCTTGCTAAATTTCAGATGTTCTTTTAAGAAATACTGAAAATAAAGTCTCAGATGTTCAGTGCTCTTAATTCTGGGAAGACTAAGTCTATTTTAAAGAGGAATTGTCAAGGTCTTCCTTTTGTAAAGAAATTATATTGTACCAGCATTCTTGAAGCTTGCCTCTAATGAATTATCTCTTTTATATGAATAAAAAAACCTGAGAAATGTTCCTTTACTTTTAACTGGGTCTCTGAGCTTTTCTTACAGAACCAAGTACGTTGGAAGGGACTGGTGGACATCATGTAGTCCAACATTCTGCATCCAGCCCAACCTCCTTGCTTGATGTTTTTGTCCATGTAACCTGGATACAGTGCCATGGTTGTGTTGGTGTCTTTGGCCAGGTTTTTTTGGTACTGGGCAAACATTGTGTCCTTGCCAGTTTCTATTTCTGTGCCTTGATACTGTAGTATCCTGTAGTGACACTAACACCCAAAATGTTATGCATGGAGGCCTTAGCACTTAAATACCTCCTGGAAAGATTAAACAGTTGCTTAGCTTCATCTTTTGTAGCAAGTACTGTAAAAGACTCTTCTTGTTTGAATTAGGATGTATTTTATTATAATTCTAAAATGTCCAAGTCAAAGGTATTTGAAGGGAAATTTATAACTTCCATATTTACTGTATAAACAAGAGCTATTGATACCTCCAGGGAATTTTGAAACGCCAAGCATCTGTCCAGTTACTTGTGCTCATCATCATCAATTATCTGTGGACACTTTAAAGATGCCTACCTGTCTTAGTTAAGAGATTGAGTGACTTGACTTTCTCCCCATCCTCAGTAGCTCTTCTTCCATGTTCCTGCAATTAGCATCTAGTTGTCAACAATGTCTCACCTAAAGTAGATGTCAGTCAACTTTTGTATAGATCATTAAATTGGCTAGGTGTTAGGTAACAAATTTCTTGCCTTCCAGCATACAATGGAAAGAGAGAGAGGCAAATAATGTTGAGGGTACTGATGGCATAATTCTTGGGTGTTGTGCAGACTACTTTCTTGTGCTAAGACTGGAAGAATTCTTATTTGTCTGCTAGTATTAGGGTATTTGCTGGTAAGATCAGCGTACTATGCAGCCATTTATATGATAGGTGCCTCTGTATATACTTGCTCCTTCCAATCTGCTGCTTGTTTCTAGCAGTGAATGGAGATCCCTGTCTGAGAAGCAGATTAACAGCCTTGCTTCCTTACTACTCTGCTCAGTTGTGCTATCCAACTTACCTTTCTGTTACCTCTGTGCTGCTTTCTTGGTAGTTCTGCACACCTGGAATGTGCTCTTTGTTCATTGTCTCCATTCTTTTGTCCTTCTTATTTTATGAAGTATCTCTCATATTCTCTGTCCTGCTGCCCCAACCTTATTTTTTATAAACTTCTGAGTGACATTTTGGAAACTCCCCTACTCACTGAAAAATCTGCAAAGACATATGGCCAGTCTATTACTGTTTGCTGAATCACTTGGTTTTGTTCATACTTTTTTCATATTTGCTCTTACTGCATAAAAATATAAGCATTTACACTACTGAATAGTTACTGGGTTTGAAATATTATTTTAGTTTCCTATGATTCCTTTTTTTTTTAAAGTTCATTTTAGCTGTTGTTTGACGCCTTTCATCAGCTTAGTCTAGAAGACTTCCAGTATTCCAGGAAAGTATTAGTTTCCTAGGACACTATTACTATTTTTCAAGAAAAGATTTTTTTCAGTCAGTTTGCATGTACACCAATACAAAGCTGTGTTACTGTCAGATTTGTGACATTTTCTAGAAAGGCAGCATTAAAAAACAGTACAGTCTTGAATTCTGTGCTCTTGAACTTCCATGAAGTTAGTGAAGCTGGAAGTTTTACTGAGGACTTAGGGTTTGAATTTTCTTCCTCCCCTGTAACACGCCTTTAGATAACAAGATATACTTGTGTTCAAATCTTAGTGGAAATAATGGGCAATAGTTATTTTAATACCAAAGTGAATACCAAACAGTGTTGTCCCTTGAATTTCTTGTTTCCCATCACTCTGTGTGTTACCTGAAGCTGACCTAGATTAACAAGATAAATGACCTGTCTTTATTGCACCAAGGGTGTCAGTGTTGGGGAAGGGGGGGTTGGTGTTGGGTTCTGGTTGTTTCTTTATTGGTTTGGGTTTATTTTTTAACAGAGATAAGGTACTGAAGCCAGCCATTTGGTTTTTGAGCATAGCTTTTTTTGACCAGTGAAGATACGACCACTGGTATACAGAAACATTTTTGAAAATGACATTTACAAGATGCAGGAATAACAAGTCACTTGCAGCAAATTCACAGAATCATAGAATCATTTGCTTGGGAAAGACCTTTAAGATCATCGAGTCCAAGCATACCTGTCCGCTACTAAATCATGTCTCTAAGCACTTCATCTACCCATCCTTTAAATATCTCCAGAGATGGTGACTCGACCACCTCCCTGAGTAGCCCATTCCAGTGCCTGATAACCCTTTCTGTGAAGACATTTTTCCTAATATCTAATCTAAACCTCCTCTGGCACAAATTGAGGCCATTTCCTCTCATCCTATCACTAGTTACTTGGAGAAGAGACCGACACCCACCTCGCTACAACCTCCTTTCAAGTAGTTGTAGAGAGAGATAAGGTCTCCCCTCAGCCTCTTCTCCTCCAGACTAAACAACCCCAGTTCCCTCAGCCGCTCCTCATAAGACTTGTTCTCCAGACCCTTCCACCAGCTTCGTTGCCCTTCTCTGGACACGCTCCAGCACCTCAACATCCTTCTTGTCGTGAGGGGCCCAAAACTGAACACAGTATTTGAGGTGCGGCCTTACCAGCACTGAGTACAGGGGAAGGATGACTTCCCTNACTGGATTTAACTGCGTTCATCACCACCCTTTGAGCCTGGTCATCCAGCCAGTTTTTTACCCAGCAAAGAGTATGCCTGTCCAGACCATGGGCAGCCAGTTTCTCCAGCAGAATGCTGTGGGAAACGATGTCAAAGGCTTTACTGAAGTCCAGGTACACTACATCCACAGCCTTTCCCTCACCCATTAAGCAGGTTACCTTGTCATAGCAGGAGATCAGGTTGGTGAAGCGGGGCCTGCCTTTCATAAACCCATGTTGGCTGAGCCCAATCTCCTGGTTGTCCTGAACATGCCATAACTGTGTTTTGTCCCTTTGTTTTAATTTGCCTTATTGCTTGATATTTCATAGAGAAAATGGTCTGTTGTATGTCTTGCTCTAAGAAGAGATCCATTGTGGGAAAAGTTTTGAGGAGGGCTAGCTAAGACAGTGAAGAGTCTTTCCAACAAAGATTTTTTTCCCATTTAAAAACTTTGCTTCTTACTGAACTTTTTAAATCAATAGTCACAAATAGTACCTGAAACTTACCATTTTATTGGAAGTGAATATTGTATCCCTCCTTTTGTTGTGTTTTACTCACTTGATAGCTCTTTTTATGAGTACTAAGTTTTGCTTTCTGCCTTACGGCTTAAGTTTTCTGTTAGATGTTTCTTTTGCACAATGAACAGATATTGTTACTGATTTCTTACTCTCCAAAGTCAATAACAAAATGTTACTGGTGAAGTGTTACGCAGGTAAGAGAGCTGAGCAGCATGTACGATATCGTAAGTAACTTGAAGATTCCAAGTAGGCAGAAGTCAATTTTGTATTCATTTATCTCTATTTTCATTGAACTGTTGATACCTTATTGTTAGCAGGAGTATTTTACTTCCTTAGGTAACATACTGTTGTTATTCACTGGACTACCTTCCAATAATCTTTGTAATTAATGAACTGACTTCTTTAGGCTGTGGCAGTAAATTCAGCGTGTAATAACAAATCTTAGTGTATTGCCTCTATTTATATAAGCATCTGTTACTAGGAAAGAACTTGTATTTTAGGTAGCTAAAGGTTAGTTCAGATAATCTGTCAAGTACTCATCATTTACTCTGCATCAATTGCACAAAGCTTTCTCATATGGTACCATGAGACTTACAGGTAAGGCAGCACACCTATGCGGTGCTGTGACTTTCAAAATCAATTCAGGAGAAGACATAACCAGCTGTCTAGAGCCATCCTAAACTGGAGCTGAAGACTGCAGCTGGGGAGTTGTGCAGTATTTTTAAGCGAAATATTTGCTTCTTAATAAAATTACTTTTGACTGAAAGGTCTGGTAGATATGCTCTGGCAAACTGAACTGCAGCAGTTGAAGACATTAAATGCAGCTGTCTGCCAGAGGTTGCCTTAATAGTACAGCAGAACAGGATGTGCCTAACTTTTTTTTTTTCATAATCTAGTAGCTGAAGCATTGGTGTGGCTACACTGCAAGACAGATCAGACACCTGATCTATCAGAAAAATTACTTTTCAGCTAGGTCGGTTTTCTGACTTGTCTTAGTGTATGGCCATAGTTCCAGCTGAAGGGAGGGGTAAGAATATGCAGTCAAAGGCCATCTGTAACTATCAGTAAAACGTCACTGTGGAATTGCTCCTGGGTTGTGACACACGGTGATTAAGAGATAAAGGCACACATCTTCTTCTGTCCTGACTAACTCTGCTTCTTCTAACCACAATTAAATAAAACAGAAAGTTTTGTCAAAGCATCAGGAATTTCAGCTTGGAGTTGGTTGTCTTGTAGCAATTATGGAGATGTTCATTGACCTAATTATCATTTAAGTTTTTTGTATTTCTGATAAGGAGTATACTCAGGTACTACTTTAAAGACTGCCTAGAAAATACAAGCGTGATTGGACATAAATAGGCATGTGTTATTGAAAGGGAGCCTTATGTGGCTAGATTTGCGGGGGGGAAAGGTATGTTGGCTGCCATCAAAATACACAAAACGTGGAATTCAGCTAGTTTTACTGCAAAAGCAATGTTGCTGTTGTTCGGCCATCAACTGCGTGCCTAATGTTCTTTGGCTCCTCAAATAATATAGCTTCATTCCTTATTGAAAATCATAGATCTAAGTGAAACTTTTTGTTTATTAGTTTGTGTGGCAAGAGCTGCAAAATTTTGAGTTTGATGCTATTGGTTTAAGTGGGAAATGCCGAGCATTAGTAGCTAGAAGTTACACAGTAGGAAAGATTATTTGTATTATATGAGTAACTTGAAAATTCAGAAGCTCCGATTCCATTCACAGCACCTCAGCTTTACAGATTAACAAAATAATTTTATTGCTTGCTTGTGAATGTAGATCTTTGTGGATAAATACCCTGTCTAAAAGTCTATAGAGTAAAGAAGATCTGCATTTGTTGCCTTTGTTTTTTATGCCCCTAATTGCTTCAGGATGCATTTTGTGTCTGTATAGGAGTTGTAGCTCACTGCAGTGGATTTTCTGGAGTCACTGGAGCTGCTTGCAGTTGCAAAACTTCATCACAGAAGTACTGCTAACTCAGTTGGTCAGCAGAAGATATGAGTCATGTTGACCCAAGTACAAGGCAGCCGTGAATAACAGGTTTTGCTAGAAGCAAGCAGAAATTGGTAGAGGGAGGCCATCCAGCTCTGCATGGCCTTCGTGATGGCTGCCTCCTGCCGACACGTACCTGCCGTACCGGTGCTCCGACACCCCGGGCGGGCAGGTGCAGTGCTGGAGCCGCAGGCAGACAGATAGCAAGAGCAGCATGAAGCAGTGGCACAAGGAAGGACTGCAAAACCAGACAAGAAGCCAGACTTTATTTACAAATGTCTGTTCCAATTTATGCACTGCAAGGGAGTTGCTTAAAAGCTTTTGTTCACAGAATGTTTATGCAGAAGACGGTATGTAGCATTGAGTTCTTTGCCAAGTGTATACAATACAATTAACTATCACTCTATCAGCATCACCTCTTAAATTAATTTTGCTGGTTTTTCATGATTGCAACACTGAATGCTTTGTTTTCCCCCTTACTCTTCACTAATTTCATAACTCCTCATTGCTGAATTAATTTGTCCTCATCTGTCTCTGTGTTTTCCCTGTTTCTTTTTTACATATGCTGTACCTTTGTGGCCCTCAAACAAGAACGTAAATACTTAGTCTGAAGAAATAACTGGTGCTGAAAGTCTGCCCATAAGTGTCCTGGTCTTCTCTTTCCCCTAACATTTCTCTCCCATCCTGTAAGCCTGTGGATGGTTTGATAGTTGAGCAGTGTTTGGGGGCAGACATGTTGCAATTGGCCCTCTTAAAGTAAATTTAGTTTAAAAAAAAAAAATTACAAGGACATATCGATTCAAACTGAGTAGCATATCATACGTTTAATACAGTAAGAATATGGTATGTGAATTGCATGGGGGAGTCCTCTACCTTTCCTCAAAGCACAATGAAGGTAAAAAGGCTCTGAAAAGAGTAATTTTATAAAGTTAATTTGGACATGGTGTGAATAACCTGGAACTTCATGTAAAACTTAATCTGTGTGCAGTTACAAGAAAAAAACTTGGATAAGGTCAGCCAGATAAATTACACAATGCTGACCTTACTTTTAAAATTACTTTGCTTAAGGAGATGACAGATCATTTTGGTCTTTTATGCAATAACCAAAATTCAGCTTTTGTGTTAACAATAGGAATGCTAAGCTTTTATTTTCCCAGAGGTACTTAAAAAACGTTTGACATACTTACAAAAATAGGATGAGATCAAGTTATAGACATCTAAGCCAGGATTTTGTCATGGTTTTATTTTTGCCTCCAGACTTTAAATACTTCTAATAAAGGATATATTTTAAAGCATGAACTAAAAGCCTTGAGTTCACATTGCTTCTTTGGAGCTGGGAGAGGCTCGTACACGCCCATACTTTTTTTTTTTTTTAAAGTACAGGAAACACATAACTCTTTAAAATGAAAATCAGTTTTACAAGGAAGAAGAAATAAAAGGACTGTTGTTCAAGCAACGTAACTTTAGCTTCTATTACGTGCACCTTTTAGGAAAAACAGTCTTAATACACTCTTTAAGGCTTGTAGAAAACTTTGCTTATCTTACGGAATGATTAAAAACTGCTCTGTATTTGTTTCTGAATAGCTTGTCTTTTTTGGTAATTCCTTTCTCTTTCAGACTCCCAGATTGACATAAATTTATTACTTGAATGAGTAATGGAATAAAATTCTTTCTAGGAGGAAGTGCTGCAGTTCTACCTCCTGAATAAGTAGCATTAATGCCACTTACAGATAGTTAAAAATAGTTGTAGTTTTGCACTTTCAACACTGTTGTTGAAACAAGGATAAAAGTAGTACTAATGTTGAAAAGACTTATTTCACTATGCTGTACTTGCCAAAGAAAAGGCAAAATACAGTTCTCTCTCCTGGTTTAATACTTATCTTTTTAGTGGGTCTTCAGTGAAATGTGATTTTTCTTTTTTTAGCTGGCTAGTATCTGAGCTACATTTATTTTTACCATACTATTTAAGTTCATAAATTGATGAAAATTCAGTCTCACCTACCATCTAAGGATTTAGAAAATATGGAGGTAACTTTCTCATTTTTCCAAATTGCTTATTCCTTTGTACTGACTTTCTTAAGGTACAGAAGAGAAAATTGTGGGTTTTTTTCTCCTGGTGTCAGTAGCTCTTGAAGAGGGGGGACCCATATGGATGCCTTTTCCCTCTCACTCTCTTTAATTATTGCATCACAAGGCAGTGCTGATTGGGAAGACCAGGCCACACAATGAGATTAAAAGCCACTTTAGCACTTCATGTACAGAAATGACTCCATGTTGCTTTTGCTTTGCCATCACTCTTTGGGGCACTGGTGTGTGATTAAGCTTCTTCCTCAGGCTACTGGCACTTTTGGCCCCTCCTCTTCATCCTGGTTGGGGTCTGCAGCCCAAGGAAATAAAAATGCAACACACAGATGAAAGCAAGAGGGAAGGGGAAAAGGACAGAGTATTCTTGCCACAGCCAAGTAGTTGTTGCTACATAAGAGCAGAGCATTCCTTGATTGGCAGCTCTGCTGTCAGAATGGGGAAGGAAGGTGTGCTGTATTCCAGGTATGAACCCAAGGCTGAAAAGATTCTAGAAGCAGTGCTGCAAAATCAAGTGATACGCGCCCCGCCCCCCCCCCCCAGCC
>VZTL01076306.1:13246-37484 GCA_013400535.1 Scopus umbretta
CCCCCCTCCCCCCATTTCATTGGACAAATAGCAAGATAGAATTAGTTAAAAGTAGCTACATCACATGAAGGGAGTTTCTCAGAGAAGGGAAGGCTCAGGTGACATTTGGAAGAATTCTGGTCTCCCGAGGAAGGGCATAAAGATTGTGATGTGAGCATGCAGTTCTTAAACCATCTCTGGGATGGCTGCTCTAAGGCCTTCTACCTTCCTGAGATCACCATTTGGGAAGCGTTTGAGGATCTTTTTTTTTAATTTTTTTTTTAAATGATTGAGTCTACCTGTATATCAACCTTCTTGTATCAAGGCTGATGTGACTGATAGAAGTTTGTAAACTTAGCTGTGAATTAAGACCTCATTATATAGTCTTTGCATTTGGTTTTATTACACAAGCAAATTGAAAATCATATGGATAAGCCTATAGAAATGATTAAAAGGTGCCTACCATTCTGTGATCGGAAAATGAGGAGGAGTATTATTACTATTTATTAGACCAGTGGCCAAGTAAGTGGTGGCAAGCAGAGGACTGGATTTACTTGGAGTAGACAATTGGGTGTGATGAACACAAAAAACAATGGTATGTTTTGTACACTTTCTGCAAAGGTCTAATCAACTGGGGTGAGAAGACCTTCTAGTATAAGACATGAAACTTGGTATTAAAGGAATATGTAGAACAATAATCCACAGGAATGGGAGTGCAGCATATGCAGATTAGGAACAGAAGAAAAAAAAAAACGGGTGGTAGGAAAGCATTCAATATTTGGCACAATCTCCTGGAAAATAAAATAACCTTAGACTTTTTAAAAAATAAATAACTTTAAGAAGAATTGGAAAAAGATTGGTTTTATATGGAAGTCTACAATAGTCCTTAGACTCATAATTGAGAATAGATGACTTCTCATTTTACAGGTGAGAAATACAGAGTATTGTCAAGACTGACAAGATTGGTTTTGCCTGAGATTAGCTTCCCAGGCACAGCATGGAAATCACATACACTGATAATGGCAACAAGTTAGTCAATAGATTTCTTTACCAGTCTTTACATTAACAAAGCACAGAGTGAGCCATTGATGAGGTGCTTGAAGAAAATGATTGTATTTTTCACATGTGTAACTCATAGATTACCTGTTTAAAAAGGAAGAGAAGGGGGCCCTGGAAATTGCATAAATGCTGCTTATCTCCACCGTCCTTTAATTTTGTGTATTTTTATGTTAAAACTTATTTTCATTAAATAGTAATGACAAGCTTTATGGATGGATTGATTCACGTTAGTGCACAGTCAGATGCATAAAAACTCTATATGTACTCTAGATTTGTAACTTCTGAAGTGCGGTGTCTTAGTTTTGCTAAGAAATTGCTAGGGATTTGAAGAGCTTTAAGGTTTACATATGGGACAAATCATTGATTTGATTAATCACAAATTTCAAAATGCATGCCTCAAACAAGAGGAGTGAATGGGAACTTATAGGGAAAGACTTTAAACTTTGCTGAAGGAAACAAGCAAGGTAAAAAGGAAACAAGGGAATAAATGAGAACTTAAAAGCAATGGGGAAAAAATGCTAGTCAGCAGACCTAGACAGACATATCTTAAAATTCAGATAGTGTTAACAATTCTTTTTTTTTATCTCAATAACAGACGTAGCAAAAGGATACTGAATGAACTAGAAAATATTTATGTAAACATACAGTTATATTCATAAATACATTTACAGTGAAGTCTCTGTAATACTTGACTGGTGGAACCCCCATTATCATTGAAGCCAGTAAAGATTCTTGCTTTGTCTTCAGAAACTTAATTTCATTTAAATCTTGTAACTGAAAACAGTAAAAGCACCAGTTACCTATAATGTCATGTGTTTATCTATCTGAAAAGTGCATTCAAATGCTTAACGTGATCTTTCTTTCTCCCCTCCTCCTGTTCTAGGAATTGGCTCTCCGTAGCCAGCTTCCAACAATGGAACAAGACGGTGGATCTCAAAATCCCGTGTCATCTCCTGGAATGTCTCAGGAACTGAGAACAATGACTACAAATAGTTCTGATCCCTTTCTTAACAGGTTTGTAGGATTAGCTACTAGAGGGAAAAAATTGATTTAAAATTCTGTTTGGTACATGTAATAGTTTATTTTGAACATCTGTCTGTGCCAAAAGCCACAGCTGTAAATGAATCTCTCCTTAAATGGCAAGTCTAGTAAAAGTTGAGGATTAAAAGCTGTCTCCTGTGGGAGGAAGTAGTCTGTTCAGACTTGTAGGAAGGTTTTTTATTCAAAGTCATAACATGTTTGCCTCTGCATAATCTGTTGACTAACAGTCATTTCAAATTACTGACTCAGAAGTATTTGTGAATAGATTGCTATGAGATCAAATGAACTGTGAGGCACATTTAGGACTACACCTTGAGGTTCATTTTAAGGTTTCTTCATTCACCCCTCCCCTCCACTTCAGGTATTTAATTTATTAGTATTTTTACTCTGTTAATGTTAGGTCTGCAAATAGTGGCATGTTTCATTTTAAGTGCTGTCTTATTTTGAAGTGGGTCTTTTAATTCAAGATTTAGAATTTTACAGTACAGACTAGTCTTTTTCATGTAACTTTGCCTTAATCTCTCTGATTTGGAATGTTTGTTTTGTTGGAAACACTGTTCTAATTACAACTCGCAAATGCTTCATACTAACAATTACAACTTTGGAGAAACTGCTGCAGCTTGAGATAAGTTGTATCTATTTTTACTTAGCATGCTGGAAAGAAAAGATTAAAATAGTATAACAATCAAATCTCCAAGCCACATAAACTTTTAATTAATGAAGTAAAAATGTACTAACATTTCAGCAGGATCAAGCAGTCAACCTTAAGTCGTAGGAGTTAACTTTGTAGTTCTTTTGGAGTATATTTTGTCAGCATTCTAAACCGATACCAACTCGGTATCCCCTACCATAAAAGAGAAAAATTACATATTCTGGCAGAGTTCATCACTACTTTTCTGCATTAGCTTGAAATGTTAGCCTAACTTTAGGGTGCTTACTGTAAGTGCTCTTGAAGTATAACAACATGCTCGTTCTTCTCTTTAATGGTACATTATTACACTCGTGGAGAACCCCATAAAATTAATCTTTATTCTTTCAATGTAAGTCTTAACTTCAGTGTTTTTTGCCACCAGTGCAGTTTCAAACCTGCTCGTAAGGTAAGAAGTCCATGTCATGTTAGAACTGGCATGGTTTTGGAGTAGGACAAGCTTAAATATCTTCTGTAATTTTAGATACTGAAAACTGTTAAAATTTTTGTAAACCTTTGCTGCAATTAGAAATCCCTTCCCGTATTCTTTCAAATAACTTAACGTTGCTGATATCTCACACTTAGGTTTTTCATCCCTAAAGATGTACTGTCATTGTATGTAACTTTTCCAGTTATTAATATTCCATCAGCTTAGTTTAGGTTTATTTCATTTTCTGCCTTTTCCTGGAGGCTTCTCCGTCATTTCATGTACTCTATCCTCACTCTAATTCTGAAAATTAGTAAAGTTCAGTGGAGATGGTGCAAGAATATACCCTCCACCTTGCCAGTGGAATCTGTTGTCATTCACATAGTTTAGATTATGTAAATAACATCTGTTGCTCTTAAGCGTTTTCTCCTACCACATGAAGTATTGTCTGTGCTACTGTTGAGCGTGCTACTGTGAGAGCGGGAGAAAAATTTCTGTCTTGAGGTACACAGTGCTTTGTATATATTGGAGAAAACCAAGTTGGAAAAAAAAAAAAAAAGGCCTTGCATGGGGAGAAGAAAGTAGTGACATTCTGTTGTTAACTCCCTAAGGAAGCAAGCAGTTATTTCCAAGTTTTGGGTAAGGCCTTCAGGAAGACTTATCTCCTACAGAGCCAAATCTGATTAGAAAACTTGGAGGGATTGTCCTCCATGGAATTCATCCTGGAATCTGGTGTGAGCCTTAACTGTGCTGCCCCTGCCCCAAGGCATAAAAAGGCTAAGAACTCTTAAAACTGACCTGCTCTCCTATGAGAAGCCACTGTAGATAGTTGATGGCCTTGATGTGTTACAGTAACATACTAGCTTGAATTTCTGGAAGGCTGTTGCCATCATACATTGAACCCAGGTATATATTTGAAATTTGTTGTTAAATGAGGTAGAATCCTCACATTTTCAAAACCTATTTTCTGACCCGAAAGAAATGCATCTTTAGGTTTCACTGCCGTGGCAGTGGACTAATTCAGTTTATCCATTGTGTGTCTACACACATAAAATGTAAAATGATGGTTCTTTACCTTTAATTAGAAACAGGGAAAAAAGCTAGAAAGGACAAAATTCATGTTGTCTGTAAATTTTTGGCAGGTTGATAATTAGCAAAGACTGTGTACTGTAAAGTATGAAAAGATACCACTTGCCTAGTTGCAAATATGTTTAACTGGGCTTTTTTTGTAGCCCTTACCCCATGTGAAATAATGAAAAACTGTACCTGACTTTTGTTCAGAGCATCTTAATTTCCATTGTGGTCTGACCATTGTCCCCTTCTAGGTAATTTTAGGTACATCACTGCACTTAATTCTAGCGTAAGTGGGTAGGTGAAAGGGATTTTTAAAAATGACATTTGTGGGTATGCGTTGCTATCTCTGAATTAGATACAGCAGTCCAATAGTTTTGCCCTAAAGATCTCCTTGATGTCCCTTATATTAACGTTCAGGCTTAGAAAAATGCTTCTTCCTATCTTTATAGGATATATAGAGAGTTCCTGGTGAGACAGTCCTCCTAACTGTAGGTAATGAAGTTGGATATCCAAAGTTGAGGTAGTTGAATATTGCCCACTGCCTACATAAACAGAACATCCAAAAGATCTCAGAAGATAATTGCTATATTAGAGCAATTTGAGAAAATGTACAATAGTGTTTTCATTTACATTGTCAGTCTTCTGCCTGCTGTCTTCAGTACTTACTATCATTGGGCTATGTTTTATTTTTTTAAATGGGACATACAGCAATGCAGTCTTTATTAGATTATTTCACCTTTTGGTTTGCTACTCTGTTTCTACATTTTTGCCTATTAGATTTCTATTGATAGAGATGGTAATTCTCCGTTTAACTCCTAAATTGGGATTTCTTCTTTTGTATACATGTATTTCAACAAGTATTGGTTGAAGAGGCACCCACTCTATTTTGGGTAATGCAACTTAGCTGCGTGCAGTAATTTTGGGTGCTGTGACTACTAAATGAAGAAATCCTTGTTGAAGAAAGAAGAAATGTGTATTAAGAAGTGATTTGAAGAGAAGGGCTGGACATGGCATGTGTGAGAGCAATAGCCAAAAAGCCTTCTCAACCAGAGTGTTTTAGTTCAGCGTAGTGTCAGTTCTGTTTTTAGTATTTTGTCCCACAAAGTAAACCAGCGTTTTTTTCACAGAAGTTTTAAATAGGTTAATTATTAGCATTACTATCAAATGTGTGGTGATACTAATTAAAATCAATCTAAAAAAAATATGGTTTAACTATAAAGAAATGCTAGGTTTCTTTCTTGTATGGCAAAGATGTCTTTGTGATATCTTGGAGAGAGAGAGAGATATTTCGTGACTGATGGCATTCTGCTTGCATCCGATGTTGAATAGCTGTTGAACCATCATCTGTTCAGTTCTTCATGCTTGACAAAAAGGCGTATGCTAGATATTTCATGAGCACGTTCTGAGAAGAATCAGTATGTCTTCAAATGCTAATTTGAACAGAAAGTCAGGTTGATCTTCATTTAGTATTTATGAATGCTATCACAACCTGAAGAAATAGAGACTTTGAAAATACTCTGTGAAGCTTGGATATTAGGAGATGCAGGGGGAGGGAGGTACTGGTGTATTTCTACAGCTGCTTATGCAGACCACAGTTCCTGCCAGCAAACCGGCTCCTGCTTGGGCTCCTCTCCACGGCTTACAGGTCCTGCGAGGAGCCTGCTCCTGCATGGACTCTTCACAGGCTGCAGCTTCCTTCAGGGTATGTCCACCTGCTGCAGCAGGTGGATATCTGCTCCACCATTAACCTCCATGAGCTGCAGGGGGACAGGCTGCCTCACCATGGTCTTCACCATGGGCTGTGCGGGAATCTCTGCTCCAGCACCTGAAGTACCTGTTCCCCTTCTTCTTCACTGACCTTGGTGTCTGCAGGACTGTTCCTCTCACGTTTTCTCACTCCTCCAGCTGCTGCACAGTGATTTTTTTACCCTTTCACAAATATATTATCACAGAGGTACCACCACTGTCACTGATGCGCTCAGCTTTGGGGAGCAGCAGACCATTTTGGAGCCAGCTGGAACCAGTTGTTTCTGAGATGGTGTCAGCTCCTGGTGTCTTCTCACAGAGGCCACCCTGCAGCCCCCTTGCTACAAAAAAACCTTGCCACTCAATACACTGGCCTTCCTCCTCCCCTAGCCCCCCTGCCCCCAGATTCCTCACTGCAGCTTTCTTGATCTTACTCACTCCACTGGCAGTAAGATGGCAGTAAGAAGGCAAATGCATGTAAGGCCCAAAGCCATCCCTGTTTTAACTGTTCTGTCAACAAGATGGTTCTGAACAGGGTTTGTTTACAGGATGGCTTCTGTACCAGTATTTGATTTATATTAGTGCGCTCTCTTGCCGTGACACGTATGACTGAACTAGTAGTAATGCCACAGTGGGAAGCAATTGAAAAATTGCTAAAGAAGTTCCAACTGTAGCTCCTGTTTATAACAGTAGTGACCTAAAAATACACTTCAGTGGTTGATTAAACAAGGGGACATTAGTAGTTAGAAATATTTTTTTTTTATACTTACAGAATTGTGAAAGGGTATGCTATTATTATTACTATTTTTATAATCCTTAGGGACTACCTGTGACAAGCTTCTAATGGTTTTTAGCTGTGGGTGGGTATGAAAAGTTTAAAACTGTACAGAACACAGGTAGGCAGTTTTTTAAAGCTGCTTAAGTATGCTCTCATCAAGTTAAACTGAATCTAAATAATATGGTTTTAACTGGAAAAGGTCTGTATAAAATAAAACCCAGGTGTCTTACAAAGCCTTCAGGTTTTTTTATTAGAATAGAGTATTTCTCGTGACAGAAATGTTTTCAAAGCCCTTGCATTGGTTCAAAACCAAGCATTTATTTGAATTTCTTCAGTACTTTACCCTAATTTTTTGCTCCTTTTCTTCTGTTACAGTGGAACGTATCACTCCAGAGATGAAAGCACAGATAGCGGACTTAGCATGAGCAGTTACAGTGTACCCAGAACCCCCGATGACTTCCTGAACAGTGTTGATGAGATGGATACAGGTTTGTTTTTGTGTACCTCCTTAATGCATGTTTTCCAAATATACTTGTGTCCATTAAATGCTCGGCCCCTTTGCAATGAAAACAAGCAACTCTTAAGAATCTGTGATACTTTTCGCAGTTGTTGTGCTACCTTCTTCTATTTCTGTACTAGAAATACTATAGTTAGATTAGTGAAAAATATACTTGTAATCAGCTCTATTGGGAGGATGGGGGATTGCTCATAAATAGTATCACTCCTCTTGTTAAATGGAAACTGAGCGTGTGTCTGCTTTTTTAATTGATGTTGTTTGTTCAGAACTAAGAACAGTACCTCATCCAGTGTTGCTGATATGGCTCCAAAACAATATTTGGCTCAGTATTGTCTTTTTCCTTTAAACGCAAAACTTAAAATATGCTAAACGACATCAAAGATCTGTAGAGATTTGGGTCAGTAGGTGAAAAGGTTGAAACAAAGGCACGTTCTTTGTACATCTGCATGTAGTCAAGTCATCTTCAGTTTTTGTGATGGATTTCTATGAATCATGTTGCTTGTGTGATGCAAGAGATACAGGACTAACCTTTAGCCAGTTGTCCTGATAAATTGTGGGTTTGGTACTTCCAGCGTATTTAAGATCCATCTTGCTTTGTGTTATAACTAGGTGACAGTATCAGCCAAAGTAACATACCGTCCCATCAGAACCGTTTCCCAGACTACCTTGAAGCCATTCCAGGGACAAATGTGGACCTTGGGACACTGGAAGGAGATGGGATGAATATAGAAGGAGAAGAACTGATGCCAAGTCTGCAAGAGGCTTTGAGCTCTGACATCCTTAATGACATGGAATCTGTCTTGGCAGCCACCAAGCTAGATAAAGAGAGTTTTCTTACTTGGTTATAGGGGCCTCAGGGAGACTGAATTCTAAATCTGTGAAGGATCTAAGGAGAATAGGACATCTGTATCTGAAGTTCAGAACAAGCCAGTGTGGCACACTTTGGCTTGTGTTCAGAAAAAGTAAATGAACAAATATTCAACAAGATTCTTTCGTTTTGCTCTTCCTTGTCCATCGCTGCTGTTATATATTGCTGACTTTTTTCCACAGTTGACTCTGAAGAACAAACATCTTCTTGATCTTTTTCTATTGCTGTTGCAACTACTGTTCAAGGGGGGTGGGGAGGGATGATGAGCCCATTTGGATGACGAATGCCATTCCTTTTGTCCTAGTGTGCGCTTGCATATCATTTTATCTAAGTACTCAGATTTGAGAGTTAATTTCTGCATGTCACTGCTTGTAGTTTGCTCAGCTAGTTGTCTCCTGTTGCCTGTGGCAAGTGGTAAAACATGACATACTGGGGTGACAAGCCAAAAATGATGTATCTGGTCAAAAGAAGTCAATACTGATTTGGAGATATGACTTAAAGGAGGGCTGAAGACTGTTCGGCATTAAGTGTTTCTACTAGTAGCTCTTTCATTAGTCACAAAATGCTCTTGTTCATATTTTATGTTATAGTAAATCATGAGTCATTTTACATAGAAACATATATGAACTTTGATTGTTGCCACATATTCTAGCCTAACTTTTGTTTGTCAAAAATAGTTTTGATTATTTTTGTTAGTTGGTTTAACTGTAGCTGTAGGATGGGAAGTAATTATAGGTGGGTTTTTTTTTAAAATAGTGAAATCTAAGGGGGTTTTCTGATTTCACATAGTCTTATTTAAATCTGAATTGTCTGCTTTTTTTATACTTAAAACATGCCTATTGTAGCCTGATAAGCTAGTGAGTACATAAACCAGTATGTTTTGCCTGTAACTTTTTTATTTTTTTGAAGGCTAGCTTTGAATGTAATCATTAGAATTCATGACCAGTGGCTTATTTTTCATGTTTATTTGCAAGATTTTGAATTAGAATCTGATTGCAGCAATGTAAAAGTTAGAATCCTAAGTGTCGTATGTACAATTTTTAAACGCATTTTAAAGTAGCAGAAACCATTTTAAAATGACAGATGCATCTAATCTCTCTTCTGGTTTTCAGTTTTGCTATCTAAGTCAGTTCAGATTTTAAAATCCTTAAGGGGAAAAAACTTCATGAAAAGTTTCTCTTAAGTTAGCATGGAAAAAGTCTGAACTAATAATATCGCTCTAAGTTGCAATGAAAAGGCTAGAACACCAAAAAAAAAAAAAAAACCTCAAGAAAAACTCCTAAATGTAGTAGTTATCAAATTCTGTTTGGTGAAAAATAAGCCCTGGACACTATATGTAGAAGAATGTAAAGATATGTGTTAGATGGTGACATGAGCAGGTAATGAAGTGTATATTAGTAGTAGAGCTTAGCATGGGGTAGAGGTGAATATGAATTATCTTTATTTTAACAGGAAAAGATGCATCACTAACTTGTCTGCAGGAGTTGACACAGTTTCCAAAGAGTATTTTTAAATGAACAAAATGAGCATGAATCAAACTTTCAGTATAAGCTATGAAGTTTTGTGGGGCTTTTGTTTTGGTTTTTTGTGTTTTTGTTTTTGGTTTTTTTTTTTTTTCCTGATGAAAAATGGTGTCACCAGTTAACACCTCTATGATTAAGGGCCTGTCACCATTCTCAACATGAGCCTTTATTTTCAAGGGTGTATAACATGACTATAAAGATACTGTAAGCATGAAACTTGGTTTTAAAAAAATCTCAGCTAGCAGGGACTTCTCCTGGGGAGAGACTTTTGGGGGTTTTTTGTTTTGTGGTTTTTTTAAAGACGTGGATTATTTTTCAAGTTAGGAATGAATCAACAAAACAAACCAAACCCCATATTATTATTATCATTTGGATATTTTTTTTATGCTTCAGAAATAGTTCTGTTTTAGGATAGTCTGACAAATGAAAACTCTGAACCAAGTCTCATTATAAAAACTGAAGCAGCAGAGGCAGAGATTTGAAATTTGCAACTACAAATCTACATTTACTACTTCACATAACGATATTAGTGTTTGAAATACACAAAATTGTTTGTGGCTTGTTATGGGATACAGGCAGGTTTTAGAATGCCAATTTTCAAAACACATCCACAGTGACAAATATATTCTGCTACACCGATAACTCAGCAATACATAGGCCACTCATATCGTGCAATGACACAGTAGCTCCTAAAGCAGTATATTGTGTCCAAGATAGGGATTTTAGTAGCATTTTTACAATTTCATTATGAATTCTTCTCTCTTCTACCCTTCAGGAAAAAAAGACACTAAGTTGTTATAACTTGAATGGTCTGACATAAAACCACAACAGCAAGGAAATTCAGAGTTGATTCCATTTCAGTTTGTCTTCCACAGTTATATCCAACTATAATAGAACATACAATGCACTGAGTGCAAAGTCCTGACGTGCTGTACCTTACTACGAGAGGGATGAGTACAGAACAAACTTTTTTTCCTTGCTCTTGTGTGTTTGTCACAGCTTTAATATTGAATGTTTTCTTCTCATTGTAGAAACACTAAATGGCTTATACTGTATTTGGGTAGCACTGCTTAGGGTAGATACTGACAAACTGGGAATCCTTGAACTGCTCTAACATTAATTCTGTTTTGTGATACTTATGTTAATTGATTTTAATACATTTCCGTTCTTTCATTTATTAGGAAACATGCAATAGAGATACTGTACTGTTGGCAATCAACACTAATTTGGATTTTTTTTTTAATTTTAATTCTGCAAATGTGTTGTTTGATGAAGTGGTTAAAATTGTTTGAAATACGAACGTTTTGGGTAGTATTTTATACTGATGTATATATTGAAACAGAAATCATTGTAATAACTGTAATAGCTTTTAGTTATAAATACACTACATGCAGACAGATGGGGCTGTACAGTACTGTGCTGTTCAACACCTGGGCAGGGCTACTGCTCGGCAATAGGTTGCAGTGTCAGTAAACCATACGGATCAAATATTGTACCATTCAGTGTTGGCGCTCACCAATGCAAAAGGAGAAGAGACAATTTCAACATGATTAACGCTACATAGCTTTCACACATCTGGTAAATTACTACTAAAGTGACCTTTTCACTTACAAGCATGTTTTTTATACAAATTAACAGGTGTGCCTGTGTAAAATAATTTTTTTTTTCTGTATCTTGGAAAAAATACTCTCCACATTTAGAATGTTGTATGTTAGAGAACTCTTAAATGCACCCTTGTCAGAAATTATATATATTAGTTACCAATGTTACTTTTAGATACAAGCATGACTGTAAGTTAGGTACTTAAGTACGTTCTGTTACATTATTTTTCTTTATGTAATACTATTTCAGTTGTTTTATTTGGTATAAATATATACTTTGTGCTTAAACATCTTTGTTTGTTTTTAACATTCAATAGCATGTAAAGATACTGACTTCCTTCAGTAAGATGGATGCATTGAATTGTTGGAATGCCTATTGTAGTATGTCTGTTCTCGTCCCCTTGTCACAGCTTTTGCAGTCATAAACTCCAGTCCTGCGAACACTGTGTACAAGCTCACTTGAGACAAAGGAGTCCCACTGAAGTCAGTGGAGGCTTAACATTAACGTATACATTTCTGTGTGTTTGCAATAATGAAGAGACGGTGACTCTACTGAGCCTCCTACAGTTTGTGTAAAACAATACTTCAATTGCATGTGGCACTGTAGTGAGAGCTGGTAACAGAACAGCTGTTACCCACTATAAGAAAGCATCCACTTTTTGCAGATACGCTCGCAACGTTCAGGATCTTCCCACGTAGCAGATACATTCTTGGCGAACTCTTAAGTTTATACAATAATTTGTGGCAGACTATCAATAAAGACACACTATTTTCATTTCCAAGTTTTGACTTATGAATTGTGAAATATGTAATGACATACCTTTTGAAAGAGTTTGAAGATTTTAGTTTAAAAAAATCTTGACAGGATTCATTAATTGTGACCTTCTGTAAAACAGAAATTCTGAACGGTGTTTTTTTCATGTAATGCAATTCGTGATGGCTGAAGTCATACACTATTTGCATTTTAGCAGTTCTGGAGTTACTACTTACTATTCATCACTGAAATGCCTCAACCCTGTGGAATTCAGTGCAGTTGTGCGTTTTCTTATTTAAAGGTTCAGGGCTCGATGCTTCTATCAGTTTGTCTTCTACTCATGAGTTCATAGCTAGGTTTAGTCATTCAGATCCTTTAAATTTAAACCTAACATCACACCTTGCACCTGGGAGTAGAAAGCCAGTGCCAGGCCATGACAAGGCACCCGTTTTGTTGGCTGATGTCACTCTCCCATTTGTAAGGTGGTGACGTATTGCAGTAGTTGAAGTATGAATGACCTTCTGAGGCAGCCCTAAATAGACTGTATTACAGCAAAGCAGGATATCTGGTCCAGGTGTTCCATGCTCATTTGGCAATTTTTTTGAAATATTTTCAACACTTAGTTAAAAATAAAAAGGATTGGTTTCAGTAAGCCAGAAATAGTATGCTTCCAAGGAAGCTTTGAGTCTTCCCTATGCTAATGTGCAAGTTATCAGAACCCCACACCATTTTTCACCTAGGGTCATTAACAAAATTATTACTTGAGATGGGGCTATGATCTGCCTAGCATCTCCTGTTCTGGAGGTTCACTTGGAGACAAAGTGGAGCCATCGGTTTTATTTACATAGTTTATATGTTCCTGTTGAAGAGTAAAGGCGTGCTTCTTCCCCTCGTTGTCACCATATATTATTGCTAACAGTAGTTCTCTGCATCCTCTAAATGTAGATGTTGTCAAAGCAGGAAGACATCTGTACAGCGTGAAAAATCTTGGCTTACATGAAATGGTAAAACCAACACTAACTGAAGAACCAAACTGTCTTTAGAATATTGGGTAGAGCTTTTTACCAACTACCATATCCAGTACTTAATGTCTCTTAAACAAAAAAGCCAGTATGTTTTTCTCTAAAGAAAAAAAATCGAGGAAGTATGTTGAATAAGAAAGGCATAAATACCAATACATCCGATAAAGCTGCCTAATGGTTTTTGTGGAAAACTCATTATTTTTTACTTTTCCTGACACATTCCCCTCTTTTTAATGCAGAGATTGTAACAGTGAATGCTACAGATGTAGGCTGTTATTGACTGGTATTACTTTCTCTATATCAGAATGAATTCAGACACTCTGATTATAGTATTTTCTTTTAATATTAATGACTCTTGTATTAGATATGAGAGGCAAAGTAATTTTATTGGATTTTCCTGTCTTTTTATTAGCAAATTATTTTTTTAAAAAAGGAGGGGGGGGAAGCAGCCCAAGAGGCTTTTTCTTTGATGTTATGCAGCAACAAAATAGAGCTCCATAAAAATGGTATGTTAGAGCTCACCTGAAATGCCCTTTCTCATTCTCCCTTATATGTTATTTCTGAGCTACTCTAGTGTTTTTTTTAAATTATTTATCATATTTACCATCTGCGTGTTTTGCTTGCCTAACACCTGAAGACTGGGACCGTAGTGCTCAGTGCCGTTTGTCCCCAAAGGAGGGCAGAGTTCCTTCTCTCCAGAATTCCGCCGTCATCCTGCTGAAGAACTATAGAATATTTCTTCATATATATATAATACATAATAATGCAGAAATTAGTCTGACTCCAAACATGCTGCCTGACTGCTGTTACAGGATGGTTACTGGCAAGCACGATTTTTTGAACGATGGTAGATTCCTATTCTGGTTTGACTTCCCAGAGACTGGAAAAGTTCAGCTTTCCTATTTCATGACTTTGATTTCTGCGGCTGGTTGTCATAGCAGGGGCACAGCATCCCCACACCACTGCCACCAGGATAGTGGTTGTGTGGATGTATGACAAAATCCCAGACCCAACGCTTCCAAGACACTGCATGATTTAGATGGCGATACCTCACAGCAAATGGCAGTAACTGTGAGATGCCTTCTGGTTAGACCAGGGGCCTTCAGCCTGTGCTCTGCAGGCTGCAAGGGGCTGTGGAGGTCTGTTTAGTCCAAGAAGTTGCTAGCAAAAGCAAAGTCTGTTGGGGCAGCCTTACACTTTCTGTGCAGGAGAGATTCGGACTGCTGCTGAGAAGAGTTTCAGTGCCTACAAGAGGTGACAACTGCTGGACTTGTTAATCTGCCCTGCTGCTGCAGCCTGTGCCTGCCACCACCTTCATCCCCACCCACACGTGATTCTAACAACTGCTTTAAAGCCCTGGCTTTTACGTTTATATACACCAGTATGTAAACCCGTGTGCCTGCCTTTATTTCTTAAGTTTGTTTTTTCAAAAAGACATGACTCTCCTTTTAAAGGTCTTTGTTCCTGTTAACAGCCTTTCAGGATCTTTCTTGAATGCAAAATTAAAATGGCCTTTTGAGCGTGAAGTGATGTTCAGGGAAAGCTGAGCTTAGAATGAGAAATACCCCAGAGTTTTCCCTAAAAGCATGTTTCTTGTTAGACACTGAAACATGTACCTGGTTCCAGTTCAAAATAGCAAGAGAGACAGAGATCATTCCTCCTGGCATTCTCTGCATTCTTATTCGAGTAGCAAGGAGTTTAACCCACAGGCATTTAACTCAGTCCTTTGAGGCACTTGACGAATTAAATTTGCTAATCTTTATATACATACAGATTCCTCTAAGAATTATCTGAATGTAAGACATACCAACAGATCACTGAGAAATGGAAATTTTTCTTTGCAGCTTAGTGGCAAGAATGCTAGAAAACCTGTCAGCCAAACAGCAATATAAGAATCCAGGCTACTCTTACCCATATGCTAGGCCTGGCTTGGAAAAAAGCCGGTTTGACATGAAAAACCATGACTGCAGTAAGGCTCAGGTTCCTTACAACTGTGATCTCTGCCGGGGAAGTTTACTGTTGTATATGTGGATTTTGCTTTATCATCACCTTGAAAATAAAAGCAAAGTCTGGTGAGGTCTGTGAAAAAGGAAGGAAGCGGACCTGTGCTGCTGTATGAGGCCAGAGTTTCTCAGCTGCTTTTAGAAATGTCTCGCTTCTAATGAAGTGAAGACGTCTGGTGGACTTGTCTCTTTGTGGCAACTGGCTTCACATTTGCTTGCGTTTTATTTTTAATGTCACTAACATCTAACAGATGGCCACGTTACTGAAGTGAGTGCATTGGTGAGAACTGAAACGAAGGATAAAGACGTCTTTTAAAATGCAGTTGGGTACGCTGTAGCTGGGTACGCATTGCCCTGCATCAAGAGGACTTCCACCTCGTATCCACCTCGTAGTGGCACATATGACTAGTCTTAAAGACTAAGCAGACTTGAAGTGAGGCATTTTACTGTTTCCCAGGAAAGCTGTGTGGCATGGTTTTACTTGTGTTCTGGGACCACTGAAATGTTAATGTTTGCAAAATGCTTTGAGGCTAAAGCAGTATTCAAGTGTTTCCTATTCATTCTTTCTCAAATCATGCTGTTTTGATGGTCTCTTACTGAGTGGCATCACCACAGAGGAATATAATTTCTGCAGAGTAATAATAAGGTATGCATCTGATTCTACTAGCTTAAACCCACAAATGCATTACAGAAAGGTAATATGTAAGGGGATATCAAATGTTTTTCACTGACGTGGACACTCAGGAAGAAGGGTGAGCTAATTCAAGTTAGCCTTCCTCTGCTGCTGCCCAGTTAACTTGAATTACCTTGTATTTAGTGGAAGACAAGAGTGCACAGTTGCCACTGACAAACTAATGTGCACTAGTTCTTCCTTCTCTGAAAACTTTAGTGCCTAAGTCCTTAGGTATTTAGCTATTTTCCAGATTCAGCTTTCCTGCTGAGCTTTATCCAGTCTTCCTTCTGGGAAGCCAGAGTAATCTTTTAGGTATAAATGTATACTGATTAGTTAATGAGCGTGAGGGGGAAAAGTCTTGCATCATTATACATATACATGCATAGAGTAATGCTGCGTGCATTTGTGTGTGTGTATCTATATATAGACACACTATATATAAACACAAATTTCCTGCCTAAAGACAACTCAGGTTCTCGTGAGCATTATTATGATATTTGGTCTAGGCTCATAAGGAAAAAAATCCCCAATAGTGCCACCTCAGTTATGAAGTCTGAGTGGTTGTTTATTTTTAAATCTACAGACTTTTAGGTGTGATGTAGGAGCATTTCGATCACAAAACCAAAATGAATACTGAGAGAGAATGTGAATGCACGTCTTATTCAGCTATGCTGCCTCTCAAGAAACCAGTCTCAAGTCGTTGTAACACCCATATGTAAGTTCGTTTAGGTTTTGGGGACTTAAAGGCACCTTGAACAAAAAAGCATCAAAACCCCAAAATCAAAGGCAAGGTGGGGTGGGGGCGGTGGGGTAAAAGAGGATGGGTTGGCAGTCACTCCCCTCCCGCGAGAGTGCATTTGTTGCTTTTAATCTGGGACAGGCGGCCGGTTGGCTGCAGGTAAGATTTGTCTCCCCTGAGGTTTACCTTGAAGTTTAATGCATAATCCATGCCATGCAGCTTAGCACATGCACATTCTGTAACGGCGTAGTCCTGTTCATGCATACACAAACACAGAGCTGTGTGTGTGTCTCTAAGGAGATAGGGAATGGGTACGTTACGGAGCAAAATGTTTACTCATGGCAGGGATTAAACTCCTAGTGGATGTTTAATACAACTGAGTGCCGTGTTCCACTGATACACAGCACATACTATGGTACTTGCTTAAGTTATTCTTTTTTAAATAGAGGTTAAGATGTTTCTGGATTACTTCCCTATCCCCAAGATCCCATGGCAGTTACTGGGGTTTCTTTTGTTTTTGAAGATTTAAGCTGCCTCTGTGGGTGGGCCTAGACTGTTTTAAAATGTATTAACATGTGGATTTATTCCACACTTGAGTATAACTATTTTTGTGCCACAACTCTTGTTGCTATGTATTTCTTTGGTAGAACAGTAGCACTGGAATATAAGATGACAAGCTGATGTCCAGGCATTTGAAGCTGATTTAGGGTGCTTTTGAAGTCAGAAGTCTGTGACCTTAGGTTTTGAATCAGCCCTCTGGACTGCATGTTGTTCTTGCACAGGATCTAGCCTGCTACTGGAACAAAGAGGAGCTTTTTATATCCCATAATAGGCAAACTGAGTGCCCTAACTGCTTCTAGCGCTGACTCCAATGGCCACTGTCCTTGGCTTTTCTTTTTTTTTTCTTTTTTTCCATTGCATCATCTGTAAAAATGTATGATATGCTTTCTGTGTTATTAAAATACTCAGATCTCAGCAGGAATGTTTGCATTTTATGCATTTATATGTATTAATATATTTGCATATATTTGTGAATTGTATTTAGAAATACACACACAAAATTTGGAGGGGTTCCGAATGTGCTATAAGACAAGATCTGACAGTGAAGTGTTTGGAGAAAAAATGCAGGCAAAACGATACACGAGTACACACTCAGAGAGAAATAGTAAAATACGGCAATTGAAGATTAGGACCTGGTAGCTCAGTGGATAAAATTGGTTTTGTGACTCAAGAGAACATCACAAAATTGATTTATCTGTCAGTTTTTTGCTGTTATAAAAACGCATATGCTCTCATGAGACACACAAATTCAAATACAACAGATACAAAGCAATTCTATGCTGGTTTGTATCATTGCGCAGCTGGAGTGCTGGTCAGCCCTTTGGGTACAGCATTTGACGAAAGATACGGACTGAAAGTGGTGCAGAGGAGAGTAGTGATGATGAGGAAGAGAGAGAGAGGAAGATTAGAGGAGTTGGGCTGTTTATCAAGAGAAAAGCTGATTAAATAGTTAAAGATGATCTTCAAGTAAAAAGCAACTGCTACTAAGAATCTATTATCCACAGCGCACAGGTTTTGGTTTCCAAACATCGGTTCTTTCTCTGCTTAAGAAGTCCTTTAGTACCTGCTCTTTCCTTCTATTGAAAATATTTACATGCTTTAATTAAGCTCAACTGCTTTAATACCCTGGACAAAATGTTTCCACTGTGGTAACGGGTGCTTTAGTGCTATCTGTCTTCTAACTAAATGTACTGCATGTGTTCAATTTGTCTGTGAATTAACCCAGCTAGTCGAGTTTGAGTGTGGCCAAGATACAATAGATTGAGCACAGCTCCCACTTAGTAGGAGAAAAACCTCCTGCGGAGAAGTAAAATCATCCTGAAAATCATCCAGCCTTTGTGGAAAAGATGTATTTTTGGCTGAAACTCTAAGGGAACTACTGATGAGCTTGAAGCTAAGCCCAGATACCAGTCTTGGCAAAAACAAAAGCATCAAACTGGGTAAGAGGGGAAAAAAATCCAGCAGA
Organism: Scopus umbretta; assembly: GCA_013400535.1. Taxonomy (NCBI): domain Eukaryota; kingdom Metazoa; phylum Chordata; class Aves; order Pelecaniformes; family Scopidae; genus Scopus; species Scopus umbretta. Next base: position 31,765 of record VZTL01076306.1, read on the forward strand.
AGAAGTGTGTGGTCTTTTCTAATGGAACAGTCTTTTGCACGTTCTCCGGTGCAGAGCAGTGTGGTAAAAATTGATGGCCTGCAGACTTACACATCATTTGTTTACTGGTATGCGTTTCCTTAAGGGAGTGGCATATGTCCCACCCCCCTTCACCTCAAAACTTTATGATATCTTTTTTTTCTTTTTTTCCTACTGAGGAAGGTCTTCCTTGCAGCTGACTTTCTGCTGTTGGCAGTTCTGCCCTTGAATAAATAAGTTTCATGAGACTTGAAAGGAAATTTTTGCAATATAAACGTGTTTGGGACTCTGGAGCAATTTCAGTAAGCTAAGATGAAATGCTATGAGTTTGGCTCAGCGTCGTTAAATAATTCACTGTACTCATTGCCAAGCAAGGAATACTTCATATGCTGTTTTCCTGGCTACATTCCAACCTGGCTCATTCTTGTGCCCACCTGAATTCCTCCTGCCTGTTTGAATAGAGGAGGTGATAGTCTTCACTTGCCTCTTTAAAAGGCTTGTGCCCCATCTGGCTCGTGCAGCCTGCCTTCCGCAGGTGCCTGTTTCATGGGTGGGTAGGCGATAACTCCTATTATGTAAAATACTCCAGGCTCTCTCAGGATGAAAGGTGCTAAACGTATGCAAGTCATTTATTATTTTGCTCAGAGCCTGCCAGTTCTGCCTGAGCTGGAGACATGCACAACCTGTTCTGACTTTTCCAAAACAGGTTTTAATGTGCACTGAACCCTTTTGCCAGGGCTGCTGCGCTGCCTGTTGTTTCTAAATTTACCCTGTTGCACAGCTGATTAGGGAGACAGGAAGCAATATATCTTGAAGCTTTCAGGAGACAGCCCCTCCCTGAAGACGTACTTCAGTGAACTAAATGTACAGCGAACAACGTGCAAGAGGTGGAGTTTCAAGCCCAGGCATGCCAATTCAGGTGATACCGTCAAAGAGTTTGTCACTTCCTTCAGAAGTTCACTAGCATTTTTTTTTCCCCTCAAATGATTTTATTTTAAAATGCCGACAGGATAGTATTGCTGCTTCTCTCGGCCCCACGTTGAAGGGATGGGACTTTCAGGAGATTGGGATCAGCAGTGTCAGCACTGGAGTAGGTGAAGCAGCGTTTTCGTGAGCTAAAACTAGAGCTTTGGAGCTAGGAGTGTTTTCTGTTTGTCTCTCTTATCATTTTGGCAAATGCCTGAGGAAGTATTGTCTCTCCCTCTTCTATTTTTGGATAGAGGGATGGGAACACTTTGTTCCCTTCAAGTAGTATTTGAGTCCAGTTAGCAGAGAACTCCTTAGCACGTGTGTGCTTTGGTCTTGCACAAAAGACAACACACCATCTTTCTGAGGTTATTAACTGTATGACACCCAGCCTGCAGCTGATGCCAGCAATCGGGATGCCTGATCTACAAAATGCACCCATTCTCTTGATTCCTTGATATGGAAAAGATGAGATCAAAAATATACTTATTTTATACAAGCAAGTCCTTCTAGTTTGCTTTGCGTGGAAAGGCAAACAGCAAAACCAGGAATTTGATACTTCTGACTAGTGAAGTAGTCACTTGTGAGTGGATGGCTAGGCGTATCCCACAGGATCACAAGCCAAACCCTGACTGTAATAGAGCTCAGACTTCTGGCAAACCTCTTCCCTTCACATGCCTCACCTGTGAAATGGGTATGGTTAATTTACCACTATGAAGATAACTTGCTTTATCAAGTAATTTCAAGGGTCTTTTTCCCTTTGCTAGCAAGTCATTCTAGAAAAGCATTCACACAAAAAAAGTAGGGTTAAGAACTACCCACATATTTCCCAAAAGTGCGAAAACTTGGTCCAGAGAGGCTTACTTGGGAACCAAGGTGCGCTTGGCCTGCTGTTCTCCAGATGTATTTCAATTGCCTTCTCTTGGAGCCTAGCTCACCAACGGGGTCACCTTTGTAGGCCTGGCAAAGCCTGCATCTGCCACAAAACTCTGGCACACCAGAAAACTGCCCTGGCAAGGCTGGCAGCTCTCGTTTTGTACCAATGGGTACCTTGACTCTGTGGTGCATTAGATACTGTGTAGCTTTTTCTATGAAAAGCAGGAGCAAAATGCTGCTAAGTCAAATCACAGGTGGAGAACTGAATTACCACAGGTACTACAGTCTCTGAAAAATTCTTCCTGGGATGTTCTTCAACTGTGTTTGCTGGTCAGTACAAAGCTGTTAATAGAATCATAGAATCATTAAGGTTGGAAAAGACCTCTAAGATCATCTAGTCCAACCGTCAACTCAACACCACCATGCCTACTACCCCATGTCCTGAAGTGCCACGTCTACATGTTTTTTGAATACCTTCAGGGATGGTGACTCCACCACCTCCCTGGGCAGCCTGTTCCAATGCTTCACCGCTCTTGCAGTAAACAAATTTTTCCTAATATCCAATCTAAACCTCACCTGGCGCAACTTGAAACCATTTCCTGTTATCCTATGACTAGCTACTTGGGAGAAGGGATCTTTCAGGAAGTTGTAGAGAGCGATAAGGTCTCACCTCAGCTTCGTCTTCTCCAGACTAAACAACCCCAGTTCCCTCAGCCGCTCCTCATAAGGCTTGTTCTCCAGGCCCTTCACCAGCTTCCTTGCCCTTCTCTGGACACGCTCCAGCACCTCAATATCCTTCTTGTCGTGAGGGGCCCAAAACTGAACACAGTATTCGAGGTGCGGCCTCACCAGTGCCCAGTACAGGGGCACAATCACTTCCCTACTCCTGCTGGCCACACTCTTCCTGATACAAGCCAGGATGCTGTTGGCCTTCTTGGCCACCTGGGCACACTGCTGGCTCATGTTCAGCCAGCTGTCAAACGGCACCCCCAGGTCCATTTCTGCTGGGCAGCTTTCCAGCCTCTCCTCCACAGTAGCCTGTAGCATTGCATGGGGTTGTTGTGACCAAAGTGCAGGACCCGGCACTTGGCCTTGTTGAACATCATATATTTGGCCTCGGCCCATCGATCCAGCCTGTCCAGATCCCTCTGCAGAGCCTTCCTACCCTCAGGCAGATCAACACTCCCACCCAACTTGGTGTCATCTGCAAAGTTGCTGAGGGTGCACTCGATCCCCTCATCCAGATTGTTGATAAGGATGTTAAACAGAACTGCCCCCAACACTGGGCCCTGGGATGCTATTCTGTCTAGCGAGACAAGGGAAACAGAAACCTGTAGTTAGACTCAGTAATGAAAAAAACGGTTGCAAAGGTCTAAGTAAGCATGCAGTCATGCCCAGTACAATTACATCAGTAAGAGCACAGTCATTCATCTGTTATTTCCTATGAATTTTACTAATCTTGTAAAGCTACCTTAAAATGTTTCTGCTGAAAAGTAAGTTGCTTGATTCATCCATTCAGTAGGTGTGTGGAGTCTCCACATCTTTTACAAACAATCATTACATTACCTTTGCAGTGATTCTTTAGTGAGGGGTGTGATAGTCAGAAATATATACAAATCCCATTCCTAGGGTTTAATACCATTATCAGAGCATGACCATAGTTAAGGAACACTGAATTAAGTACATCCTTCTAGAATATGGATACATAAAAGCAAGCACAGAGCCAACTAATCCAGCACCGTTTTGGATAGCTGTTGCTATTAATAATGTAATTGTTGGTTTGGGTCCTATTTTATTTTTCTGCCTGGGTAAAAAAAAAGTTTATTTTGAAACACAGCTGAGGGGGAGTAGGAGGTGCATCCTCTAAAAATTATTTCACTGTTTAGCTGGATTTTTTTATCCTGATCTATAGTAATAATTTATTTACATCTATTACTTTCAAATTGCTCATTGTTTTTGGCTTTAAATTATGTAAAAGAATAGCTGAAGTTGATACCAGCAGAGCCCCCTCTCAGCAGACCTCGAGCTGTCCCCCTGCCAGTGCAGGCCACGGGTTTTCATGTGGCTGAGTGAATCACCCTGATCCTAAACACACAAATTATACTTGTCTGCTACAATTTTAAATAAGCTTGGAGCTCTGCACAACATAATTAAGAGCCATGACAGGGAATTCTAAACGTTGCTCCCAGCCTAAAGTAAATCACAGATCTGCGTATGGGACCTCCAAGAAACTGAATACAGTTTTGCTTGATTAATATTTCCATATTTTTAACCTTCCCTTTGCAGTGTAAATTCTACCTTTGCCTTAAAAGATCTGGGAGGAATTGAAAAGTAATCCTAATGCTACAGTACTGGTCTGCTTTGAACCATCCGCATTCCTGCCAGGGTGCCAGAGACTCTGCCAGCCCTCTGTGCATTGTACTCCTCTCAGCAGAGACCCCCCAAAACATAGGGGACTATATATAAAAGCCTAGGATCTCCTGCCTCACCAGTGATTTGGTGACTCAGGCCCCAGCATCCTTGCCTGAGAAAGTCATCGGAAGCCCACAGGTCTGAAAGATCCTGTACTGATGGGATTAACCCATTAAATCCAGTAACAACAGGGATGCCCCCAACAAGGTGGTCTTCTGTGGCAGTGCTATATCTGGGCAAGGGAATATTTTTTTTTTTTTAAATATCCATATAGCTTTAGGAAGATCTGAAAAGAAGTGTGCATCGAGAGATTTGGCTTGACAGGTTTGAAGAAGCCACCAACTAACTCCTGCTGGTGAGATGGTCCTTATGACACTAGTGCTGTTGAAATTGGCTATAGAGTAGCTGATCTCCAGCTGAAGCTGACTTTTGTTACTTTGTGGTATTTGTGTGAACCGCAGCTTTTAAGTTCATGGCTATCTGGGGGAGAGGCAGGAAGAGTTCATAAACGTGAGACTCAGGGTGAATTTTTCTGTGTTGCGAGCTGGGATAATATCAGTTACACACTGATGGACAGAAAAAGCTATGAATCCATCTCTTCTTCTCATTCACAATAAATGGAACAGTCTACTGATTATAACTGATTTTTCTTGAGCTTTTTGGCCCTTCCCATTTTTTCTTCTGTCTTAACTCTGGTGCTTTTTCCAAACCAAAGGGATCTGAAATGGATGCAGCCAGTCCTGTCCTAAACAGTAGTCATTCCTCTTCTTCCCCCAAACAGAATGGCCCTCTCAACCTACCTTTATGGAAAACTATAAGATAGATAAAAGTTGCCTCCCAGGAAAGAAGAGAATAGTTGACACACAAGTTTGAAAGAGATGGAATTTGCATCAGCTGCTTAAATAAAAAAGAAAAAGGAAATGTATCCTAAATAGCAGTGTTAGCTAATGCATCCACCAAACCACAGACCACCAGGTGAATAAGAACACCCCAAAAGCAATTCAGAAACTTTGGTGATTTTCAGAGGATTATCGGTAATAACTACACTAATTTTGGAAAGGTAATACATCAGCATGGGCCCAAAATGTACAACCTGAACATCCTCTTGCTGATGTTTTGAAAACCAGAAAAGATTCTCATCAAAGATTACATTTACTTGTGTGCTTGAATGTTATTTTTACTAAGGGGGAAGTAAATAGGAGTATATGTCTCTTAGTTTTGTTTAAAAATTTCATTATTCAATGAAAATTCTCTTAAGCAGAGCAGTGCTCAAATTTTGAACTGATTATGCCTTAAACTGAAGAATTTCCTTTGTCTTCAGTCCTTTGCCTCCTAGAAAATAATCCAGCCATAATAGTCAATTAGGAATGTCCACTTCTAAATGCTTAATTGCTTCATAAATGCCCAATGTCAGCAGAATTGCCATCTTGGATTTCTGGAGGGCAGAC
>VZTL01076308.1:0-23502 GCA_013400535.1 Scopus umbretta
TTTAATTATTTATCTTAAAGCTGTGATAGGTAGAAGACAGCAGAAAGATTGACACCCCCTCCGGTTTCTGTTACCCTCTTCAGCAATGGAATGAAATTTCGAGTGGCATTCAGTACTTGTTTCCTGATTGCTAGGTAAACCAAAATGAGGCAGACCATATATATGTCCACTAAGACACATATATATATATGCATGTATATATACATTTATAAAATGAAATTAGTATGTCATTTCACACAGGCTATCAAACAGCAAGGAAATTTGATGTCCTGATATAGAAGAGAGAAAACAGAAACTAGCAACACAGAGTGAAAAGTTAGTTGTAGGCCCCTGGTGCAGGAACTGGGATCCTGTTAGAGTATGGGACTATTAGAATCACTGTAAGCATGCGTTACCTAAGTTAGGTAGCTTTGTATGTAAGCAGCTGCAATTACAAAGCTCAGAGTGCAAGTTTGGTAAGGGGTGATTGCAGAGGAGGGAGGGAGAAAGGGGACAATGGCAGCTCACGTGTTAGATCTGGCTTTGGGATAAGGAGGAAGGAATTGTGGTCTTTGGGGTTTTTTTGAAGAACCAAGGGTTAAATACATGTAAAGTCCGCTTCTGGGAATCTGAGGAGATAAAGAGTGACTGTGAGCTTAGGGTGAGGTCATCTTTAAAATGTAGCTATATGAAAAGAAAACTGGAGGTAAACTGTGGATAGATGATCCAAATGGAGGAATCAGTCTGGCAGTATTCATTCATATTATATTGTGTCTTACCAGATATGGCTTTGTGCTATATGAAAACCTGTTTCATTCTCAATCTTTGTATTTATTTCTTCAAATAAATAGATTCTTCCATGTATCTTCTTCAGCACTAGTGACACTAATTCTTTGTTAACATAACGCTTTCTTCACTTTCTAGACCTGTTGTCAGCTGTAGTACTGAAGCACTAGGACATATTAAGGGTTTTATTTGTTGCTTAATACTGTTACTTTCAAGCCAACTTATTTATGCAAGAACTTTTATGAAGTTTAATTTTGCATTCTGCTTGTGCTTAATTTACACTTTTTTCTGTTAATTTATATCCATGACAACAGACCCTTTTCTTCCCCTCCCAGAACTCAAATTTCATTCATGTTACTGTGTAAAAATTGGAATCAGCTCTTTTCTCTTTCTATGCATAGACTCCCCTCTGTCAGAAATACCTCCCAATGTGGGTAGAGCCATTTCTCCAAAACTGTCATGACCATTACTTTGTCAATCAGCAAGAATTTTTGGGGTTAATTTTTTTTTTTTCTTAAACTGACCTACAACTGTAATGTAAAGAGACTTTCTTGGCTTTTCTTTTGTTTTCTTACTTTATTTTACTTTATTTATTTCATTTTTTTCCTGAGATGGCTCGCCTTCTATCCTAATTTCATACCTGTTTCATCAAGAATAAGTACCAAAGCAGGAAACTGGAATTGCAAGAGGTCTTTTCTGGGCCTTTCAAGAAACCATAAGGTGGTTAGGATTTTTTCTGATCCAGAATGCAGCACTATCATACAAATCCTTCTTTCCTGTATCTATCATCATATTGCTGAGAACTAATTAGAAGATCTCCATACAGACTTGCTAGGAAACATACCTGAACAATGCTGTCTCCAAGGAAGTAAAAAATTCTTTGGCATTCTTCATAAAGACCTGCCCTCCTGTGCCACTTGTCCTAGCTAATTGTCACCAGGCAGACTAAGCCTGAAAAAGAGGCCACACATAAAAGCATTAAGATCTTAAATTGTTTTATCTTCTTCTTTTATCTTCTTTTTTATCTTCTTATCTATCTTTTTTATTTATTCTTTTATCTTCTTCTTTTATTTAGAGAGCCCTGACTAACCTAAAACCTCTGTTTTCTCACAGGTGGCACATGAGAAGTTATTGGAAGTTTCTCCCACCTGCCCTGCCAACATGGTTCATCTCTTACCCATATTGAATGTTGTCTAAGGCCTGTTTGGCGTTCGTACTCAGAGTTTCTAATTTAACCTTCATACTCTCCCCACACTGACATGTTATTACTATAACATCAGTTCCAGCCGGATTGTGCTGGTCAGCACATTCCAATATTGGCTATCACACCATTTTACGAAACAGTGGTGGTTTTCCACCCATCATTAGCATCCTGCGTGAATGCTGCATAGTAAATTTAAAGGGAAAAAATCTCTGTCTTCCTACACACATGCCTTGTACCTATCATAAAATGATTTTCCTGTTTGTTTATGTATATAATAATATATATATTTGCATTTTTTAAAACAGAAAATCCTTCACTTATATAGACACCAAAAATCCAATTGCAGATTTTCTATAAATTTTCAGCATGAAGTTCTCTGGATAACAATTATCTTAAAATGCCCTACAGTTTTAATGCACAAAAGTCACTTTCCAAAGAACAGAAATAATCTACAGGACTACCATCTTTTCCTCATTAAAATTTATAACATTCTGGCTAAGATTGTATAACAAATGCAAAATCTCTTGTCTTGAGGGACATTGTAACAATGTGTAAAAGCATTTTGAGTTTTGTACACAAAAATTTGCATTTGGTACTCTCAAGTACTCTGCTCAAGTACCCTTAAATGTATAAACTGAGGAATAAGAGCCTGATCTGAAACTTTGGGAAGGTCAGAGAACATCTGTCTGCCCTTTAGGGCAGAATTCAGACCATTGTTGGACTCCTTACACAGAGTCTCTGTGGGTTTTTTGTATCACCATTTGACTAGACTTCAGCAGCTTCTGTGCTATTTTGTTCAATTTTTTATATTTATGCATGCAAAGACTCACTCTTGTAGAATAAAATGGAGATTAAATGACTCACCATCCTTTCAACTGTGAGTTAGGTTTCTGTTGTAGGTCAGGAAATTCTTTATAAACTGCACATCAGAGGTGGCTAACATGAAACTCTCTGAGTATTCACCTTTGTGTATGCTCACTGCCTTTGTATTGTTTCTTCAAGCATTAAATGTTGAGTTTTGTTCAAAGGTGTGACCATCAGTAGCTGCTGAAACAAGTATATTTTTATCCATTTCATGTTCTGGATTACATTTATATTAAAAGATCACTGTGCAAAAAACCACCAGTTGTAAGTTCTTCACTTCAGAGTAGTAAGCATAGAAATGTTTTTCTCCTTATGATGACTTTGTAAGAAGAAATGCTTCTAAAACCTCTGCCCCATAATCATCCAAGGACCCTAACTAAAAAGCACTTTTAGAAAGTGCAAAGATATAATAGTCCCAAGATGAATATGCCCTACAGTTCCATTTTCTGCCATACAAACGTTTGGGAGCTTATCATTGAAGCCACATTAGTCTTGATTTAAGGTCTTTTGACACGTTATTACAGCACACTGCCATCACTTCACACCTGCCATTCTGTCAGTCAGAAAAGAGGGAGGGGAAACAATTTTGATGTCAATCAACAAATCCTTTGGGAGGTGTAACCTGTTAAGACATATTACCCTTTGCCCATTGCGATTTACAGGCTTTGAATTTAAAGGACATATGCCAGAAATAATTAAAGACTAATCTTTATTGTACTCTCTTATGAATGAAGGCATTTAGCACCACCAGCACATTTAATTTGTCCGGAAGAAGAAAGAGAAAGGGAAAGAGGGGCTGAGTGTGGTAGTACTACTGTTTCCATCTCTATTAATCAATTGTTCTGGCTGGATGTTAAAATCCTCTACCCTCACGGAGCAAATATTTAGAACAGCAGCCATAACTATTACACTTGTATTAATGTCCTAGCAAAGTACAAATGATTCCAGCATGATGCAAGGTCCGTAACATTGTTTATGAATCAAGACATTATTTTAAAACCTGAAATAACAACATGAAATTATTGAAAAAAAAAATCCAGGAAAATAGAAAAAAAAAATTAATTCTGTCCCATACATTTTAGCAGCTACAAAAAACAATCTCAACCTAGAGAATTACAATTTACATGGGCATAGGTTTTGATGACCTTGCAACCATTCTGTTATAATTTACTCAGAAGCATCAAAGGAATTATGTCAACCTCAAAATCGGAATTTAGGACCTAAATCCTGAGCTGAGGGAGACTTTGTTTTTTTCCCAAGCTAAGTTTTCAGAATGACACAGAAGAAAAGAAGCATTTACACAGCCTACTTGCTACTGTTCACAACTCATCTCTGGAAGGAACATCTTGTCCTTAGGCTGACCTAAGAGCTACAAGCTAAAGGAAATAGCTACAAAACGAGAATAGCTATGGAGTAAATAAAATAACAGGCAGGGACTATATAGCCCAGAGAGAACTAGAATAAAAAAAAATAATTATATTGTAAATTTTTTTACACTATTGCACTGTATTACTATACATACAGCCTGTTTGGGCTAGAAATGGGATGGAACTGTGGAAGCTCTGAATTGCGGTTACCATCACGTATTACCAAATCACTACTGGGGAGAAAAGTTTTGGTAGCTAATCTGAAAAAACTTTAGGCACATTGTTCAATAGGCAAACCCTACATCATTCACTCATCATCGCTGAACTAGAACAAGAGATGTTCCTTTCCTCTAAGGAAACATGCTCTTTTCTACATCTCCTTCCTGCCTTACCTCCCTCATTATACACACAAGTACACACACTCACACGTGCACTGGAAGAGACAAGGTGGCATTAAGAAGCAAGCAATTGCTCTCAGCTGTGCCACAGACCTTTAGGGACTAATACATCACCCTTCTAGAGAAGCAAATACAAAGTAGCATGCTCTACTGAGAGATAGTGTAGGTATCAAGATCACACAGGTGATTAGGAGACACATAGTACCCTCAGTTTGTTTTCACAAATCATTTTCAACAGGAGGGTAGAGATTCACATGTGGACAAAAGCATCATGCACACATTTGTTTATTCATTTAATCAGAGGGAGTGGAAGGGCTAAATTATTCTAGTTGGTGATAGGGACAAAGGCGTGTACAGGTAGTTGTTAATTTTCCATTTCCCAAAAAATGGGAATCACCTTACATATGAAAAACTATGCCTTCTCATCTCTCATAATTTACAGAGGTACTCTGAGGAGGGTGTAAAGTTGAGAGACAGGGAGGTAGGAATGAGAGGTGGATTTTGATTTACCATTTTACACAGAAGGAGGAAGAAAACAAGGGCTTCTTCAGCATCTGTCTCCCCTCCCTTTTAAATATGCTATTTGTCTGACTAGATACTCTTTGCCTCTTTTTGCATGTTCATGGTACCTGAGCACTTCTAGCTAGTACATTTTCCCCCATCTGCCCTGCTTTCCACTTTCTCTGAAGGTGGCTCAGACATGACCATGCCAGCCAGTCCTTTTGCCTCAGATTCAGCCTTCTGTGGCATTCATTAACTTAACATACAACATCAGCATCTGTTCCTTGACTGTAAGCTATAGTGGAAGTGAAAAACAGTACACTAGTTTTTACATAAGAAGCCAAGACTTTCTAGGACAGACCACAATTGCTGATTTCAGGAAACATCAGCACTCACAGCCACACATAAATGAGAAGCTGAGTAATTTTATCTAATACACGAGCAAAATACTATAAATAGTGTTTTGAATCATATTTTGTGGTAATAATAACATAAAGAAGCTGTTTTCTGCTGGCAGCTGATGGGCAATTCTGCTGTTACCTTCATAGGTGTAAAGCAATACTGGCAATGGAGTGAAGCTGATGATAGAAAATGTGATTTGAATCAGCCTCCTAGTTTGAAGCTGGTCAGAATAGAACCTTGTCAGACTGGAATACTGTCGAATATGCTGTGACATTTAATCAACTGTTTGACTACAGGCTCACCTCTAGTATCTGTGGTGAAGTGAACATGATTCCCCTCACCTTGCTTCACATCACACATCACTTTTCAATGCACTGCCATAGAGAGCTGGGTTATAGCCTTTTTCTTTCCCCGCCTAAGAGGAACACAGTAACAGAGGTCAGCTACAGTCATGAATTTTATGAAAGGTTTGCTGGGAAACCACATTAAATGGCAACATCAGTCCATACATCAGCTCTGCAGTGCTCTTATTCCACGACTCTGCAGCTGAGTGATTTGCAATGTACTTGCATTTCATGGCCATCATTTTCAAGCAATGTCATTTGCCTTGGTATCAGACACTTCAGCTGCAACAGAATCCACCCAGCTATTCATGATAAATTTCCTTCAAGAAAAAAAATCTTCACCAGAAACACACTCCCAGGATCACCAAACTCCAGTCTTAGGAAGCCTTGGATATAAAATCAGGCACGGACACTTCATGTGCACCCATGTGCACATAAAAAAGAAGGGTAGACCTAGCAGAGCTAACACTATGTTCAACTGTTGCTGTGGTCCTAATCTTGCCATTTATGATACAGAGGCATTCAATTAATATGGCTGAGGTCAATAGGATGCTATTAAAGCATAAGATGAGGACTGTATCATCAGTATGGCAAATATAATACTTTGTTTGTTAAGTTTTTGAAGGAAAATAAATGCTAGTGACTTTTCCCAGAGAATATCTTTTCCAGCAATATTATTGCCTCTATTTCCATCATGATACCATATATTTTCTTCTGAGTTGACTTGTGTTATTGATATTAGATGCCAGTAGAAGTTTTAGTATTGTAAAATATTCAGTTGCAAAAGTAATGTCATGTCAACCACAACACAGATCCACTAAAAGGGTCAATATACAAATGTGCTAAAACAATGCGCCTCTTAGTCCCTTTTGAGAAACGGGTTACTCAAAAAGTAACAATAAATACTCAAAATTGTAAGAAGTTGTGGCAACATTTCCACATCGTGGAAACAGTCTCTATGTCCATGACTAAACTTAATGAAAGTCTAATAAAATTAGTGCTCCTACTGAAATGTCTCAAAGTGCTAGACATTAGGCTGTAATCTTTATGGAGATCTTTCCTGCATCTTGGAAACTGTCTTTACTGGCATATTCAAGAGGGTTTCTCATTAAATTTGCCACATACCTTACAGACAAATTCATTATTGTAACGACAGACCATGATGTATCTAATGGCCATATTCATTTTAGACCTCTTTGCTCCTCACGCTGCAATGCAACAGGCATCAAAATCTCTTTTGTCCATTCAGAAAGACATTTTTCACCCCAAACCTAACGTTTATTTTCATTTGTACAGAATAAGATGTGTCTGTCTCCCCAGGACATGGGACAGTCCAGAACTTCAGCTGAAATCTTCTTGGCTGGTAAAACCATATTTTTAGAAGCCAGAAAAATGAACTTACCTCAAGTCTACATTACAGAAGAGTCCCATGCGTTGAAGCACCAACACTCAGAAAGAGATGTGTTAGCTGGTTGTTGCCATCCTGAACCAGTGGAAAGCACACAGAAGTCAGATGGATTGAGCCAGGAGGCACTCAAAGCATAGAGGAATACTAGAGGGAAGACTGCTACATGCAAATCAAAAGTCTCAAGAAGGGAAGAAGTTAATTATTCTCACAACTCAGGAAGCCTGTTCCCAAAGTGGCTTCATAAACTTAAGTTTTAAACAGCAGTTTTGCAACAGCAATAATTATACATGGATGCACAGCCCTTCTAATTTCACTTACAGATCCCTAGGCCAGAAGTCTGCGTCTGCAACTCAAAGGAAACAGAGCACAATGTTTCGGGTGTGATAGCAACACAGCATCTGGCCCAGTATTTAGGAAAGAGCTGAACTTTATTTCCCTATTCAAGAGAGAAAGCGAGAGGCACCCAATAGCTACGGATGCTTGACATCTGGAAGAAGCAGCCATATGGCTTTTCTCAGTCTTCCTGCTCCCTGTTTCCACATATATAATTTCTATTGCAGATTTTCCAATAATCACTGTAAATGCCTACAACATCATGTATCTACTACTCTGAATCAACGCTGCTTTCACCAGAAGGACTTATGTTGTCCATTATCTCCACCTGGTTAGGTAAGTACTCTGTATCCAGGACAGGAAGAATCTGCATCACTGAACTAAACTCCTGTTAACAGCGTGATGGTTATGAAACCCTACTTCTAGTAGACCCATTTGCAGCCAGGGTTTACTGACTCACCTTACTTTTGTTCCTAAGTCTCCACTTTGTGCCACTGACTTGGCAGTCAGTCTATATAATGCCTTCTAACTAGGACCTTGGAGACTGGGAGCGACTGAGCACATTCCATTGGCTCGGTATTTAGAAAGTAAAATTATACACAGAATTACAGTAGTAGATAACATAGCAAGAATGGAGAGATACATCCTTAAAATAAACACTTCTTTTTTACCTGACATCTCATCTATTTATTCTAAGTGAAATCGCCCTGCTCCAGGAGTAGGAGTTCAAAATGCCAACCAAGGATGCTGAGGCAATTGAATGAAGGGGTTGATAAGATGGGATCAAAAATCACAGTAAGCCTTCTTTCCATTTATACCTTAAGAAATTTTGTATAGAGAGTAGCAAATTGCCTCAAATTTTATCTGCATCCTGTGGATCAAGATCAAGAAATATCAAGAAAGGACTGGCTGACCTCTTGACACTTCTAGTAAAGGTTAGGAGCAACTGTTTACATGAAAAGACTGAATCTGTGTTATTTGAGCCATAACCAAAGGAACTTGTACAGGAAATTTCAGTGCACTATAGCATTTCTCTGATGTTAAACTGTAAGTCTGAATCCCTTCCAGGTCATACTAAAACCCAGTGGTTGTCTGATGATGCCTGACTGGCACCCAAAAAATGAGTTCTTAAGTGTTAGTTCAATGCTTAATGTAGAAGATCCCTTCTTAGAAAATGGCCACCAGAGTGAATACTACCTGTGGTACTTGTTAGTTGTTACTACGCAGGAAGGAAAAGTTCCAAAAAACAGGCCTGGGAAGAAAGTCAGAGTTCTCTTTTCACCCATTCTCAGCTCTCTACTTGATAAGGAGGACAAACTGATAGGGTATCTACAGAAAAAACAAAAACAAAACCAAAAAACAAAACAACAAAACCAAACCAAACATCGAACAACTGCCTTGCTTCTCTTTACATTATAGCTGTTCTACAGAGCTAGAGAAATGCAGTCTCCAGCACTGTCATTGTGATGTTCTTTGCAAAAGAAAAAGTAAATGTGCACATCAGTAAATTTCAGCAGTAGAAAAAATTTGAGAGTACTGTCACCTTTTTCTTTGTATATATTGCTTGGTAAATAAGGAAGAGAGAGTGTGCTCTTGGCAAAACCATTGGGCATTCTGTGCTCTGCCTTCTCTCCTGAAATAAAATACAGCACTAAGTTTTTCACGTTGCTTGTTTGATGTATGGCTCTGTTCTACCTCATCATTCTAGTATGATTCAACAAACATTAGAGAGAAATTCTTCTGTTTAAATCCTTTACTGCAACAGAAGTAAATATCTTACTTTTAGAAAACACATTTCTTAAAGATAAAATACAATTCTACAATACTCTTTCAGATAGATTTGCCATAAGTCAGATATCCTTGTTCAAATAATGGACTATGAACCTAATTTATCTTGTGCCTTCAAGAAGTACAGAACTTGCTCTTATTAAGGTGCTCCATTATGAGAGTCTGTGACTGATACAATGAATTGTTTTTCAGCTGTGCTGTGGTTGAATGAAAAGACAATTAAGGAGGAAAGTATTTAACAAGAGACCAAAACAAAATGACGCAGTTTTAAGGACGGATCATGATTACAATGACATTTAAACTGTCATTCAGCTAAAATAAAATAACTATGTAGAGCTGCATGGGATTATGGCAAGGGTGATGGGAACAAACCTATTAACTTAGGAAGAATAAAACACTGCATGCTGTAATGGTACTTTTGAATCAAGAACATTTATGTTTCACTTCCCTTTCACTCCTCCCTAAATTACAAGTGCAAATGGTAGCAAATATAAGATCCTTATTCAGATGACCTGATCAAATCTATAGCTGGATAACTCATATACCTAGATGTAATTTTCTAATCTTCTGTTTTTCAAAGACAAGCTTCCTTCTAAATCCAGAGTTTAAAATATATAATTGAAATTTTGGGGAAACTAATTCAGTGCATAATAAATCCAGAAAAACTAGCCGAGTTCTTCTATTGCTTAGAGGATATAACTCAGTCATACGTGAGGATACAGTCCTTGTGCTATGCACAAATATAATATATATATGACAGTACTGGTCGGTACAATATTGTGTAAAATAGGTAAGTGGAAGGAAATAAAAGCAAAGCTGTGAAAGGCAGTAATAATAGCTGTTCCTCTTAGAGCTGAACTACACGTTATACAGTGTAGGTCTTCTGAGGTGTAGATATCTGAGATTTTATTTAGTTTTTCCCTGAAACATCATGAAATTACACCTAATTGTTGCTCTTCAACACATTGTTCCAGCAAGGTACTTACTTACAAGAACTGATGTGTCTGATATTACCTATATGTCCTGGTTTTAGCTGGGATAGAGTTAATTTTCTTCCTAGTAGCTGCTATAGTGCTGTGTTTTGGACTTAGGATGAGAATAATGTTGATAACACACTGGTGTTTTTAGTTGTTGCTCAGTAGTGCTTACACCAGTCAAGGGTGTTTCAGCTCCCCATGCTCTGCCAGGTGCACAAGAGGCTGGGAGGGGGCACAGCCAGGACAGCTGACCCCAACTGGCCACAGGGCTATTCCATACCATACGGCGTCACGCTCAGTATAGAAACTTGGGGGATTTGGCTGGGGGGCAGCGATCGCTGCTCGGGGCCTGGCTGGGCATCAGTAAGCGGGTGGTGAGCAACTGCATTGTGCATCACTTGTTTTGTATATTTTTTTATCATTATTATTATTATTTTCTCTTCCTCTGCTGCCTTATTAAACTGCTTTTATCTCAACCCATGGGTTTTACTTTTTTTCCACTGATAGGCTCCCCCATCCCACAGGGAGGGCAGGGAGGGTGAGCAAGCAGCTGTATGATGCTTAGTTGCTGACCAGGGTTAAACCATAACACTGTAGTAGTAAGACGCCAATTCTGTGTCTTATTCTGTTTGCTTGTTGACTCTTATTTGACATCTATATGTTGTTTGCTCATTTAATTTTATGTTAGTGCCAGAAATTGGACCAAACCAGGTCTAAGCAGGTTGAAGACTTTGATTATTCAAAGTTATGTCCAGGTACAACTTGCTTTCAACTCTGGATTAGTTTTTGCTGCCTTTAATGACACCTCTTAAAATCTTTCCCAGATCCTAACAAGAAGACTTTTTAGAAGAGGCAGCAAAATCAGAGCTTCAAATTTTTGCTTCTAATTCTGCTGAAGGCAATCAATACCAATTCAATAGAGTTGTGTCTGAAACTTTCCTTCCTGTCGTTAGCACCAGTATTGCTATGAAAGCCAGCTACAGTTCAATTATTAAATTCATTTTTGCTTCCAAACGATAACAGAAATGGTAAATAATGAATTAATCTCACCAGCTACCCTTACAGGGCTTATCTTTTCTGAACAACTTTTCTAGATGTTAATGTAAATCTGAAATCCTTTCTCATACTGGGTTATACTTCACTCTCTTCTTGCCCTTTCTGTCCTCTCCCACCCTGAAGTACCACTCAAGTTTTGAAGTTGGTCTGTTGTTCACATTGAGTCAGGGTCATGTCGTACAGTTCTTAATAACTAACAGGCTTTCAGATTTATCAAAACTTGTAAGTTTATTTTAAAAAATGTCTTGCAAAAAGTTTAACTCACAACATCATTGACAAGAGTTTCACTCCATAGATCCTTAACCTGAATTGCTACAGACCAAGCAAAGGGGAAATTAATTGCAATTGCAAAAGCACCATGGGACCAATTCACATCTGACATGAATCAACTTCCACTGCAAGCATGAGACTATCTCTATGAACGGTGGGTATGGTATTTCATAGGGAGTAGAAAGACCTTTTAAAATCATTTTCCTACATGAGATAAATCATTTAAAACTTGGGGGTTTGTATAAAAAGGAACCACATAGCTTTAGTCAGAAAAAAAATGCACTTTTTTTAAAAGAAACTAGAGATCAAAGAGGTGAGGGACAAACGGAAATTTTATTTACCCTTATTAACAAAAGGATATATTTAAAATGAGTTTTCTAATTATGTAGGGATATAACACACTGATGTAGTGGTTGTTAAATTTCACAAATTAAAAGGCAAAAGCTGAACTGCAACCCAGAGTTTTTAGAGCAGTCTCAGAGCTTGGAGAATTCATAAACCAAGTAAACCTTCTGACATAACTATAAAATGTGGTATAAACCCTAGGAAAAAATAGCCATCTTGAAAGGGTAACAGCACTTTTATGAGAATTTCAACTGCACCATGGCAACATCAACCCGTCAAAGCAAATGAAGGGCAGTAAAAGTAAAATTAAAAATGATGAAGGGGACACCAGCTTGCTAACAGCTTTCCAGGCTGTAAAGCTTTCAAATGATATCTCTTCATTGGTTTGTTCAATCACACATGCCGGTTACCAAGCTTTATCATATTATGTACCTTTCCCATCACTGCAGGCTGCCAGGTTTTGATGGACCTATGCATAAAAAAAAAAAAAAAGGTCTTTTCCCTCTTGGTGCACACCCCTCCTTTCCCTTTGTTGGTTCTTCTATACTGGTGCCAATGGTAGCACCTACTGGTATTAACTAAAGTTACAGAAATGATGAGAGTTAGTTCAAAGGACTGTTAGCTACTTCAGCTTCCCATTCCTCTCTCCTCCTTGCTCCGCCCACATGCCCTGGAGTCTGTCCCCATGGCTTTCAAACCCCAAACTAGGGATGACTGCACTCACAGGTGTTCCATGCATCACAGCACCTACTGCTTAGGTATCTTCTCTTTAAATCTTCTATCAACTGTACAAGCAAATGGCAATTTACTAATTCACAACACATTAATTGCTTTGTAGTCAGTTTGTTGACCTGTATTAAATTCCTTGAAGCATTTTGAGATACAGTTGTTACGCAAGACTCAAATGCACATGCAGAGTCCCATGTATCATATGCATCTAGTTGGAATCTGATTCCTCCTGTACAGGCCTTGGTAAAGAATTAAAAGCTTAGTCCCTATGATTCATTTAATAGCATCACACAATAAATATTTCTGCATTAAAGAGCCACAGCTTTCTGACTGAGCCTTTGCTCCTGTGATTCTTCTCATTTTTTATTAGCTGTAACATGATTCATGTTTTAATAACTTTCTCATTTAAAAATGGCATTAAATCAGATCATAAACATTGCATATATGTTTCATTGTCATTAAAAAGATCTTATGCTGCAAAAGGAGGTGTGGTAAAAGAGAACATTAATAAAGTTATAAGCAGAAGTCTTTTTTTTTTTTAAATTAGAATCAGTCATTAAAGGACATCTAACTTTCAAAGTAGAAGATTATTGAAATGTAGATTTCTCAAACTGTATATCTGACAGCTGCCTCTTTTGGGGCAGAACATCCTTGGACTCTTTCATATTTAAGCTGTCATTAATGGAAAGGACTTGTAATTAAGCCATTGTATGTACTGGGTAGCACATGCTCTGTTTCAAACCCAAACCAAAAAGTTCTCTGACAATGTCATCACTAAGTATGAACAATATTAGACCTGCTAAATTTTCTGTTTCTAGAGGGAGGGAATTTTTTTTTATGTTTTCTCCAACTGGTCAGATTAGTATGACTACCACGGCAGGATATGAATGACTGCAAAAAGAAATACTGCATGTTTGCACAACTCCATCAAACCCAATGGGGCAAAAATGATCCTACAAGGTGATAACCTGAGAACTACAAGAAGGTATATTAATTGCAGACATATAAGAAAAGAACGTAAAGTAGGACTGAAAGTTTAGAGTAGAGGTTCTGCCCTAAGCTGAAATTTGTCAAACTGAATTTTATTACATAAGATTTTCCTCAGTGAAGCACTGCTTTTTTTCAGTGCAAATCAGAAAAAAGCAAATTATCATCTCCAAAATAGCTGATATCTAATGCCTATGCAGTCTAGATGTTGCTTGTCAGTATTTTGGATCCACCATGGTTAAGCCAAAGAAGACATCCAGGTGGACCAGGATCTGCTCCTTCATGATCATTTTACACTAGCAAGAACTTGAGAGCACTGCTTCTTATTACACCTGCTACTGTTCTGAGTATGCCATATCACTTAGCCTAAATAAGCCTCCATGAAACTTTTGCAGTGATGCAGAACTGGAGAATGGCCCCAGAGATCTGAAACGCAATTTCCTTTAACAGGTTCCTGAAGTTAATAGAAGTTTCTTCATATCAGTGTATTTGGATCTGAAAAGTAAGGAAAACCTATTGCAATCTCTATAACCTATCTAGAGGTAAAATTTCCAACTATCAGTACACACAGTTAGCATGGTACTTCTTGATGGTGACTAATATTCCAGCAAGGGTATTTAATGAACATTAATGAATGTTTAATGAATTCAACGAACGTTTGCAACTGCTGCAAAATACATTCAGGAATCTGTTTCTTTCTGGTTTTCCATTGACTACAAATTAGATAAAATTCAACCACTTTTTTACAGAAGCTTATTACAAACTTGTCCAAAGCCACAAGCATTAGTATTTTACAATATGTTTTCAGTAAAACAATGTTTTTTTAAAAATTAAGAGCTTAGAGATTAAACTGTCTTGATGAGGAAAAAAAAATGTTTATCCACTACCTCTAGTAAAACAGATTTGCTCTTTTGCAAATGTTTCTATTTAATTTCTACAGAAATGAAATTTAGTTTCAGAGTTCAAGAAGTCAAATCTATTTATAGGCTTTTCTGTATGAATGTTTGATTTACACTGCTGAACAAAAGAATGCACTACTTGCACAGATCACCAGCTTCTTTTTCTAGACTGCCACCTGGCATAAGCATGGTTTGCTTGGATTGTAATCTGCCTCCTGTTTCTAGTGAACAGTTTCTAGGATTGACCTGTGCTGCTCAGATGGGATTAACACAACAGAGTTAATGCAGTTTGGACTGATCAGTTTGATGAAACTTGTCAATGGTGATGACTTTACAGATGTCTTTGTTCTCTCAGTATCTTTTCTACAAATAAAGACGACTGAAGGTAACAGATTGTTCAAGCAAACATGGAAGAAATGTCAATGAGTGCTGAACCTGAGGAAAAGGATATTGATGGAGAGCTCTGTTGAGCTTATTGCTTATTCATTGCACCTGATAGTTGACATAGACATCCCACTGAGCATGGAAATGAGGGTTGCCTTTTTTTTTTGTTAGAGAACTGTCAGAGGTTCCCACAACTTCTTTGTCAATCAGTTCAGGGTTGAGACAGCCACCTGAAACATTTGAAAGGTTGGTGGTCATAGGTTGTCAGCCCATGCTACATCTGATGGACAGAGAGGAAGCTTGTAGCAGTTGATTAGCATACATGCTTCTCCAGCTGCACTGGTATTGCAGATGAGCTGTAAGGCCACATCTGCTGACCTTCAGACTCAGGAAGCACTTGCTTCAGTTTTGGTTTATTTGATTTCGTGTGACTAGGACCCATAAAATCTAGCACAAAATCTGTGGCAGTCTCTGGACTTGGTGTCCTGCCAATTTTGTCTGGCCCATTCTTTGTGTTTTGTGGTGCTGAAGTTCATGAAACTCAGGCTTTGAGCCAAGAAGGCTTTGATTTCTATTTCAGCAGTTGCTACCAGTCAGGGAAACATGCTTTTGGTTGCCTGAAGGGAAGATGGAGGTGTTTGGGGGTCATTGCCAAGACACTCTATATATTTTTCTTGTAAAAATCAAAAAGTTAAATGAATTCAGCCGTCAGTGTCCATTTTCTCACTGGTATCGATTTGCTATTGCAGGAAGCCCTATAACTGTTCTTACTGCCATTCTGGAGATACAACTCATCGGAGCTTCATTCTAGCTCTTTTTCTTACAGCATATCTATTTCAGAATTCTGAAGCATGGATAGAGCATATGGTTGGAGCTCTCACTGCATCAGCTCGTGGTGAGACAGTGTGCACACTGTCTAAATGCATGAATGAGACAGACTTAGATGTCCAGAAATTGTATTTGCTTTCTCTCTAAATACAGAACTGCTCCTGCTAGACATCAGGCATCAGTGGTGATACAATAAATATTAGCTTACACTCAGAATTATCAATTATTGGTTCTGACACACTTTTCAGGACCTTATAGCTCAAGTATTTCCTTGACAATGGAACCAGTAAAACCAGTGCAAAAAATTACACTTTTAGAAATGTGGGGGAAAAAAAAAAAAAGAATCACAACCATATTCTGTATTCAGAGAAGACTCATTATTCATGACTTCCCACTCTGAAAAACAAAATAGAATCATAGCATCATTAATGTTGGAAAAGACCTCTGAGATCATCTAGTCCAACCATCAACCCAACACCACCATGCCTACTAAACCGTGTCATGAAGTGCCACATCTACATGTTTTTTGAATGCCTTCAGGGATGGTGACTCCACCACCTCACTGGGCAGCCTGTTCCAACACTTCACCACTCTTTCAGTAAAGNCTACAGTAACCACAACGAACTCCATTCAAGGCTCTTTCTCACAATAGATGTTGGTGTATTCTTTCTAGCAATTACAGTAGGGAACGCATAGGAGTCCTCTAATAGCAATAATATCTCATAACACTACTGGTGGTAGATTGCTGTTAGATTACTTGCAAAAGCGTTCAACTTTAAAATCACTACTAAGTGAAAATTAAAAATAAAGAAATTGCAGTTATTATACTTATTATGTTACATACTTATTATTATTATGCCATTGGATTTATGAAGGGGTATCCATAAATGTAAATATAAACAGCTAGCATATGTGAGTAGCTGTGGCTTCAAAAGTCAAGATTTTGTCAAGAAAAATCCCCTTGATTTAATAAAAACCTTAAAGGAACAACAACAAAAAAGCCCCCAAACCCAAACATCCACCTCCTCCCAAAATTCACCAAATCCCCCCAAAACCCCAAATACCGAACCAAAAAAGCCTACTGATAACAGCTTTTACTTTCAAAAATGCCCAACTGCCTAGTGTTCTTTTAAGTGTTTTGGAAAGAATCTTACAACTCTTCTGGGCAGGAAGAACTACTCAAATTAGAAGCATCACTAATAGAATTTTATTCCATGGCTTGGCCCACCATATTACAGTAAATAATTTTTGAAGATATGTCTCTCTACCAAATGGTAGGAATTGATATCTGAAGGGGAAGACTACATTCCATATAAAGTTTTTTCAAATGTTAAATATACCTACTTAGAGCTTGGCTGAAGTTTACCAGCCTTGTAACTATATATTGTTTCCCTTTCTATTCAGCAAATGACTGCATAAAAACGTTTTGTGTATTTTTGCTGTACCTTTTTTAGCTAATGAAATGTGCTTATGATATTGAAACATAAAGCATCAACAAACTGCTGGCTTCCATATATTAACCTTTTCTTTACTTTTGAAAGCCTGGTTGAACTAATATATGATGCAATCTAAATTATACAAAATTTACAAGAATGACTAACTGAACTTTTTCCCTCCCAACTCATACGCTGGTGGGCACTGGAATGAGTCATTAGTAATGACATTTTCTATATTTAAGTCTCTTCACCTAGCAGATCTGCCAAGAGGGAAACTGACAGAGTCTCTGGTGGGCCTACTCTTGCATGTGAAGAATGGACAAAAAGGTTTGTACTTGCGTTTACAGACGTGATTGCATCATGCAGCTGGATGCAGGACAGCAATCCAGTATCAACAGAAAGGAACTTGGGACTGGGAGAGCAGGAAAAAGGACAGAACTGCTTTGTGACTTGGTAGAGTCATATAGTAGAACCACCTGCATGAAGCTGAAGCAAAGACAGAAGGCAGCACATCAAAAAAGGAGAGAAAATAAAGAAATTATCTGAGCTAAACTCTTGCACTGTTTGCCAAATTTAAGACATTATTTCTATAATTATGCTTAACCTTTTGGACTAGAAGATGATAACCATACTCTCTAAATCAGTTTCCATCTACTGTTTCATGCACCCTATTCTGTGCCATGCCAGAACAAATCTAGAATCATCAAGAAAAGAAATTGTCTCCAGGATATTAGTACTAGGCCTCTGAAGAAGATTTCTAACTTTTATGCTACACCTCAAGAGATGAAGGGTTTTTTTCATTATGCTTTTAGGAATAAGGATCAATGATTTCCCTTCAATCAAGCCCACAGTTCTGTTTGATTTCATTTTCTTATGTTTTTATTGTGTGGTGCCTCAAGATGTTTGTTTGATAAAGTGCCCCATAAATGGGGATTTTTATTGTTATTTTCACTGCACTTCTTAGGTCCCAAACTATACATTGTTGTCATACTAACATTTTAGACTGTCTGATTTTTCTTTGCTGAGGAGGATTGATCAGTCTTGTTGCTCTTGCTAGTGAGACCAATATATTTTGTAATTAATAGAGTAGTCTTTTCTAGAGTGCTATGTTGGACTGGATGCCTAAGCAGAGAGTTATTCTTCTTTACACACAGCTCTGTATTTAGTACAATAATAATATCATATCAGTAAGTAATAGAAATATAAAACTTCACAAAAGCAGTTCTGTTTCTTTGCTTTTTAATTCAGTGAGCAGTCCATCTCATCCAAAAAACCTACTGGCTGAGACCTGAGAAAAAGACAAACTCTTCTCAAACAAGCAAATCAAAGTGTTTCAATGAAGTTCTCCATCAGAGATAAATACTACTTTCGGATTTCTAATACAAGCAAAGGATATGACAGAAGAGCTTCTAAAGACAGCATTTCTTGCCTTTTTAAAATTAAACAGATTTCACAGTCTTTTTATCTTATTCCTTATCCTGTCTTCTTTATCCTATCTTCTTTAATTATCGCTGACCTTCAACTTTCAGTCCAAATCCTGTTAAATCACACAACATTGTTAGAGTGCAGTGCAAAACGGATGTTGAAGTGGCCCACTTGAAGTCAAATTTAGTGAAATAGAGCCTAGAATAAATGGTTACATATGCTAGACAGTAGTCTGGGTCTGTGTCAGGATGTGAATAGCATTGGTAAGAAGTTCATCAAGTGCTGGTTGATCAAAAAGACATTATAAATAATCAAGTAGTGTAATTTAGACATCATGCATGTCAATGCTGAGTTTTACTTTGCAGACTCTAATGTGATCACAGTTACACTGGCATAAGTCCACAGAAATTCAGTTTAAATCAAAGTGGTAATAAAAGACTTAAACCAAAGTAACAGAAAAGAATTTGCTTATCTCTTCCTGCACATGTATCCTAAATTAGATCTGCTCAGTTGACTGATACAAATACATTTTAGCACTTTTTATTATTGTAGCTCAACTGGCTCTGGAATACCATAGTGACTGGAGCACAATCCTTTTTAGTTCACACATAATCCATACTATTTTGAAATATGTTCTCTATTTAGACTTTGGACCAGAGAATTGCTTCAACTGAGCTATGGAAAGTTCTGCCAATTCTCAACCTCTATTGCCAGGGTCAAAATACAGTTCCAAAAAGAAACTGTTATTTCCCAGTTCCCAAGTCAAATTTGCAGAATTGGCATTTAAAGTAAATATAGTTTATTTTGCTTGCAAACTGAGCACAATTAATGCTTCAAGATAATAAATATGAAGCCCAAAATGGCATAAAATGGAGCCATTTTCAATGCTATACTACATATGCAGTGAGAGTGTGGGTGAGCTACAACAGAAAGTGTGCTAACCACTGATGGACTAGGAAAAAATATGGATAAGTATGGACCAAAATTATGCCAGTTTTTCATTATTTTACTAAAGTGTCTTTTTTTATATTGGAAATCTAAGCAAGCCAACCAAGGGAACGTACACCTTGTGTACTAAGTATAGTAAGAAATTTGTGATTTTCTACTTTGGTTCCTTTTGGCAAGAGCAGATGGAGCTGTTTTCATTTTTCAGCCCTTTGGTCCCTTGTGCACAAGCTATCATCATACTAATAACTTTCACTGTACCTGCAGTGCAACTTCTTGGACTTCTGAGCTTTTTTATATTGGTTAATGCAGCTTTTCCAGACTCCGGCAGCTATTGGAATGGCAGATGTGCCCAGGGCTTTGCTTTATATTAGGGAAGTCAACACCTCATGCCAGGGAACTATGACACCTCAGTAAAGATCCGCACAGTCTCGCAGACTGCCAGCATACACAACCCACTATGTGATCTTGCATACCAGGGTCCTCAAACAAATGCAACTTGTTATGCTCAATAAAACCACATTGCCCTATCACACACACTATTCTGTCTTTGCTAGTCACCTCCTTACTTGCTTCCTGATCAAAAGCATGAAAAAATCCATAATGCATCAACTATTTGATGGGGAAGGGAAGATAGATGGCTTTGTATATTACATTGTGTTCAGTTGTCCCATTTCATCTTGAAATGTACTGAAACACAGCCGGTAAGACTGCAACTAGGATCAGACTAGAGTCTCCAGAGAGATTTTGCAAATCAAAGTTTCAGAAGTAGCTACTATGAGCTAGATGCCTACAGATATCAACAATTTCCCTCAATAAGCTAATAACAAGTCTTTCTATTAAAATATTTCTCACCACATAGTAGTTGTAATTTTCATTATATTTTTGATTGTTGCATTTACAATTCAGTGTCAGTTTAATGTGGACATGACAACTGTAGTTTATGATAACTCAGCATCCTGTGATAATGAAATAAAATAATCTAAAAATAACTGCACTTTTCCTTGTCTTCATCTTCCAAGTTTAAACATTCTAGAAATTGCTGTCATTAATAGAAAAATTATATTTGTACCCTCATGTTGTACCCCCTGAGCATTCAATCCAATAATATCAATGCATAACATTCTTGCTAACTAACAGCAAGACAGTAGTGAAAAATATAGTAACAGTTACAAAGTAGTGCAAAGCACTCAACACCAACAAATAAAGAACACAGAGGAAAGAAGTCCTAATTAGCCAAAAATAACTCAGGAAAGAGATGCTGAAATGCATTGTTCACTTAAGCATTTGCCTTTTTGTGAAGAGCGCAAAGAGAAGCAAGGTCCTTAAAAGCATCCAGCAGTCACAACATAAGTCATGCAACACGCCAAAGATAATTTGCAGAACTACCAATAACAGCCCATTAATACACTCTCATCTTGTAAGAAGACCAGTAGAATACCACAGCTGGACAACTTAGTCTGTGTCAGTGTTTCATTATTGTATCGGTGTTTCTGCTATCCTATGCTATTGCCTTATTAAGCTTGCGCTTATGTACATTGCTTAGCTTTCTTTAACCTGTACTGTACTTTCAGAATCAAAATTGCACTGCCTAAAATCGCTTTGCATGCATTTCTGCTGTACCAAGTTTGAGCTGCATAACTGTCCCAGACTACCTTTTTTCCTATTTCCTTTACCCTGAGATCACTACAAGCAGACAAATCCTTGCTTTAACACATCTCTTTCTTCCCTGTGTCTCCAAGAGACAGCTTTCATGATGATCTTCAAGTGTCTATGGTGAGGCATTCCAGATGCAGTATCAAGTGAGTACACACTGTAAAATCATCAGGATTGTCATATTAAAGTAGCAGTAATAAAACAAATTGGTAACTAAAGCTGTATCCTCCTTCACAGACAGGACACAGAACTCAGCGTCAGATAGTAGGCGACTGTAATCAGAGAAAGAAAGCACAGAATTTGGGAAGTTTATTGGCAGTATTACTTTTGTGAGGTGAAAAAACCAAACTTAGTCATAGGTAGTAATGTGTTATTATTTCTGTTGTAGGTTCTGGGAGCCCTAGTCACAGACCAGGTATGTATGGCATACCATCTCAGGAGCTAGAACATCAGTTCCTCTGTAGTTAAGTTACAATTTTTAGCATCCAGTCAAACTATTCATTTTAATTCTCAGGCTTTTCTTCTGAACACTTTTTCACAAAGAATCAGGGTAGCATAATCAGGTATTTAAAGAAATGTCATCCTTCGATAATTAGAAGTTTCTATTATTTGTAAGTATATATATATATTTTTTTAATCATTATGGTACATGTATGATTTAACTTGCATTTTTAATAAGTGTATTTTGTTTCACTGGATAATACAGACTATCTTCTGGGCAGTGCTGACAGAATATCCAGATTTTCATGATTCCAAGGTGTCAAAATCTGCTACTGTGGTCATGGAGACATATTCTGACTGCATCCACAGTTTGCTGGCTCATGGGGAATTTGCAAGTTTTTTCAAGTTTCAGCAGCCATAGGAGGACTAGGTAGAAGTAAAGATCCACACCCTGATGGTAGTCCATGGAACCAGGGTAAGAATATACAGCATAATTCTGTGAAGGGAGTGGGCAGACAGTAAATCATAGACATACAGATATAATTATAGACAGATCAATTATTTTCCTAACTAGGTGTAAAATAATTTTTTCCTATTTTTTCATCTCCGGATTGAAATCATTCCCCTTCCAGGAATACATTACCATTCTTGCACAATTTCTAGCTGGTACTCATGCTCTGCTCAAAACCTGTTGTTATAAATATCATGATGACAAATGAGCTCAGGGATTTTGTTGATGATCAGATAGTACAAAATGAATTAAATAGAAATCATGGCCATCACTGACAAAAATATTACTTGTGTGAAAATGTGAGTTGACTGATAAGACGAAACAGTGGGCATCTTGCTTGTGTAGCACAAGCTTATCATACTAGTGGAAGGCATTTAAACAGAGCACCTTTACAGACTCAGCAACTAGCTGGACCAGCTCTATCTGAAAATAACATTGGAAGTCAGCTGAGGAGCAGGAGTCTCATTTAAAAGAAGCCAGCCCAGAAAGATAGATGAAGTTCCTTTGAAGAAAGGTGAGAAAGCCCTAACAACACAGAAGTCGCATGGGAACTTTCTCTACAGGAAAGAGGATCCCACACACACCTTGTCCTCTGTCAGCCCAGAA
The DNA here is from genome assembly GCA_013400535.1 of Scopus umbretta. Classification (NCBI taxonomy): domain Eukaryota; kingdom Metazoa; phylum Chordata; class Aves; order Pelecaniformes; family Scopidae; genus Scopus; species Scopus umbretta. The sequence goes on from VZTL01076308.1 coordinate 22,870, forward strand.
ACAGCTCATTTACCTGCAAACAAGTTTCTCTTGTTTGATGGCTTGGATTAGAAATCAATGAGCTCTGGCACAGCTTCCAAATTTAAGTAATATCAATACTGCCACAGTTTCAGAGCATACTGAATGCAACACCTAAAGATATGATTACTGCATTTTTTTTTTTATGTTTTACCTTCTGTGGCCTAAAAGCCAGAGGGAGACAAGACTGGGGGAAGGCAGCTGCACAGCTTTTCACTCGTCTCTCTTCCTAACAGTCTGCTGAATGGAATTTCTGCAACAGAGAAGGAAGAGGCTTCCCAAGCTCCATGAGACCATTGGGTGAGGAAAAGCAGGATTTGTGCTCCAGAAGGGGAAGGGAGCGTTGCCATGTTCTGCAGCTTTAATGTAGAGGCACAGCCTGTCCCCTCAGTGACAGCTGATTGACACATAAAAGAGTGTTAGCAAAGTACATGTAAGAGACATGTTACCCAAATTCCTGGCACCCCGTGTTTTTTAACAGTAACATGGTACATTTTGGGGGGATACTCATATAGTCAAAAAGTCAAAAGGTATTATGGATTAACAGCTGATGTTGCCTTGTTGATATTTATAACTTTTTGAAAAATAAGTAAGGCTGGTTAGAGAGACTAACTG
>VZTL01076321.1:0-16663 GCA_013400535.1 Scopus umbretta
GTTTTTCTTTAATATAAACACAGAAATTGTTCTTTGACACAGAAGTTTGTAGCCCAGGACATCACCTTTCTAAACTGAGACCTGAACCTGCATGCTCAAATCATGCTCTACATGACCCTCTTCAACTCCTCTTTTTCCCACAGAAAACCTTGAATTTGGTTTCATTCACCAGTATGTTTCAGCTAAGGATGTGAAGGTTGTCTCTTCCCCTTCACACCTCAGTGTTCAAGAAACTTACCTCTGAGATAGGAAATATGATTCTGAATCAAAGAAGTTGCAATGAAGACGTCTCTTTCCTCAGTGAGTGCCCTGACTGTGAAGCTCTTACATGAAAGACAGGTTCTGCCAAATCTTCTTGGCTTTGGATGTGGATGAGGATAAGGGTAGCACACAACTTCTAGCCCCTTGGGGCACAGTCAGGAAACCCACACGTGCAAATTCACATGCCCTCCACAGTTTAGAGCATTTAGGACCTTAAAACAGGAGACACATGCTTTCTCCTCCTCCAGAGGTCCCAGCTGCCTTGAGAGGATAAGCTGACATGACCAGTGCCCTCTGCTCAGCTGACAAGCCTACTCACTCCTCTACTTCCTTTCTCTCTTCTTCTTTTGTGTCCCCTCTCAGATATTTGTTATTACATAATTGCACATCTGTGGGAGTGACATAAAATACCATTCCCTGTCTCTAGCCTTGTGGTAAAGGCACGCTTCCTGAAGCAAAAATTGTTGATTTGCAGTTCCCTCATGTTGGGGGGAGGCTTGATGAGGGGCTGCACCTTTCCACTATGCCGTGATGTTGTTACACAGCAATACCAGCTCCCCGGCCACCTTCACTGCTCAGAGCAGACAGCACTCCCTTCTCTGGAAGAGGAGTCTCAGCTTTCCTCCCTCTGAGGAGGTTACAAGCCCTGGGCATCCAAGGGACAGAGCATCCCTTGCTTCTCTTCCCCTGTGTGGGAACCAGTGACATCTCAGATTCACTTGACAGGTTGTTGTTTCTGTGCTGCATAGCTCAGGGTGTCCCTCAGTTGCAATGAAAGGTTTCATGCCAAGGCTCACAACCCCCTACACACACTGCACATGGAGGTGAGGTACCAAACCCTGTGCCTCTCTCCTCATTCAGGAGATGTGTGCCTAAAGGCTAGGCACTCATTACTAAATTGCAGATGTGGGGGTGTCATTTCGTTTTGTTTTGCTTTTATTCTGTCACATTCCCTCTCCCTAACCTTCAGCATAGGTAACCATACCTGAAAAATATTCCAATGCATCATAATTCGACCTTTTTTTTTTTACGTTTGGCAGTCAGTTCAGGGTTCTTGAGGGCCTCAAAAGGGAGCATCAGAGACAGGAATGGGTAGGACTTCTAAGTCTCCTTTTCTGTTTAGGTTGGTCAAACACCAATGTAGACTTTGTCCAAGAGAAGCCTTTGGTGGCAAGCAGTAGTGGATGGGGATAACTCTGCTGAGTGAGGAGGTGCAAGTAGGTTTGTTGGGGGGATTTTTCCTCCAGGCCAAGAAGAGTGAAGGCACTGTGTTCTAACCATCACATGGAGTTTTATTGTTCTTTGCAAATGTATTCTGTCAACAAAAGTCATTGCTAAACCTGAGCTCCCTTTGACAAGTCCCTCCAGCTGGACAGACTCTGTCTCTTCCACAGCCAATGTTTCCATCTTTCTCTCCACTGCACTTAGTCTTTCTGCCATGTTTGTGTAATTTTATTCCTACCATACCTGACCGAGAAGCTGGGAAGGTTTCCGTCACAGTGGAGACTGGTTGGAAAATGTAACCCATGTTGGCAGCCAGCCAGGAATTCTCAACTGGGAGCCCAGTAGGCATCAAGATATAAATAGTACCATGTTCCAGTCCAGGTCAGATCTGCTTCAGGAACCCTACACTTGAACAGTGAACAAGCATATAACTTTGGTTATCATTTAATATCATTTTGGTTTATTATTTAATATTGTTCCCACTTGTGTCATCCAAGCTAAGTCTTCTGGGATCTGTTGATGTTATGGTGATTTATGACCTTGTAAAATAACAAATTATGGATTCACATGGGATGGCTGAGTGTCTGCAGTTTAATCTTATGAAGTGTTTCACTTCAAAAATTAACTTCTAAAATGTGATAGCAGATCTTAATTTTCTTCCTGACAAACCTCCCAAGTTGGGAATGCAGTTCCTTCAATATTCTGTACTGTCTAGAGACTGTACTTAAGACATTTGATACAGAAATCTCCTCTCTGTATCTATTAAGCTATCACCAGAATATTTTTTCTCTCTCAGGTAGCCTTCTACTTCAATTACTTTTCTCTCATCAACAAACTGCATTGTTGATACTATTCTGACAAATGTACTAAATAACCGTACATTGCATAAGCAGTAACTCAGTTTCAGATGCATACAAGAGGGTCTGCAAACAAACCTATAAATGTACAATCACTTGATGATTCCTAAATGGTTTATAAGCAGAGGTCATGGGCCTGCCATTGGATCCCTTCAAGTGATCTCTTGCAACTTGTAGATCTGTTCGTAGAATTACTACCTGCTTACAATTAAAATGATTATATGCCTACAGAGGGATCTTGGCAATGACGGACTCAGTTCTGGTATCTACCATAGGTTTTCTGCGTGATTTCTGAGCAATGTATGTACTCTTTCTCTGCATTAGTTTCTGCAAATTTAAAAACAAAACAAACCAAAGCAAAACAGAAACCCCACAAAAAACACTTACAAACTAGGAATGTCTTTCCTGGCTTTTCTGATTGGGATTTGAACTCTGTGGAAAATGCATTGCTTCTGAGCATTGCAGGTATGCATTTATGTTCAAAAGGCCAAAACTCCTTTAGTGTCTCCAGGTGCTGCTGTGGCACAGACAGTCATTTCTAATGCATATAAAGGATTTTGAACTTCTTAAATGTTACCGAATTCTCAGCATTCACAGACTGACACAGAAGGGACGAAAAAAAAAATGTTTTAACAATTTTTCCAGCCTTTTCTGATTATTGTTATTTTTCACTTCTAAGACCTTAGCACTATGGTAAATACCATGTGGCTTTTTTCTTCTTCAAACTATTGACAGGAATGGCAAAAATGTTTCTGCACACTTAAAATTTCTTTCATCCTACCCCAAATGGGCAGCTAAAATTTGTTCTTTCACATTTTTTTAATCTCTGTGAAGCATCTCAGGTTACATGCTGGAATAAAGAGCTCTTTCTTGGATTCTCAGATGATAAAATGTCTTACGTTCTCCACCTATTCATCATATTTGCCATAAGGGTTTATTCAGCATCCACCTATAAATACCCTTACCTTTTTTTTCCACACTCCCTGCTATTCTGCCGAGAAGCAACCATCTGATCAATAGGGTCAAACTACAGCCTGATTCAGAATCTCCATGTGCCAGAAATCATATTATATGCTCTTTTTCAGGAAACATGATCTAATCATGGGATTGGAAGTGGTGCTAGGGGCTATCTAATTTATCACTCTGTCCAAAAGTAGGATTAATTTGTTTTATGATGCTCAGAATAGATGTTTGTCTAGCAAGTTTTAAGAGATCTCCAGTGATGGAGCTACCACAATCTTGCCAAGAAATTTATCCTGCTGTTTTAATGGATACTAATGAAAAATGTAAAGCAAAGCTCTAACCCGATGATTTCTAAGAGAATGATTAGACTGTCAGATGGTTGTATATAAATTCCAGTCCTCTCTGAAAGCATGAAAATATGCTTGTTTCACAGCATGTGTGCAGATCCATAGCACAATAAAAGTGAAGATACAGTGGCCATGCTTATGCATTTGAGAGAAAGCTAGGAGAAATACTCAAAATATAAAGTTTCCTTAAAAGAATTATTTAGTTCTATTTCACTAGTTAAAATATTAAAACACGCATCAAAATTATGTTATATAGATCATCCTTTGGACCTATAATAGTTGTGCAAAAAAAAAAAGGTAGAAATTTATCCTTTTGTATTTTTTCAGAATACCAAAAGATCTATTTCTCTATTTGAGCTAAAGACCACATGCAGCAATATAATGATGCTTTTACATTAAATAAATATATGAAAATATATAGCTGGATGTAGTACAGCTTTCATGTTGTTGATGGAGGACAGATCAGGTTATGAAAATGAAACAGCAGTGAAAAATCACATTTATCGCTATATGAATTTTGAATAAACATCAGTATATTAAAAGCAATATTCATCTTAAATGTATGGAACACACCAATTCTTTATTTTGCTTTGCCTGAAGCAGCTTTAAGCCTGTAAGAAGAAGAAATCAAGCAAAGCAAGAAACCATACAGAGGGGCAGCAGTCACATGGTATCCTTACTATTCTGGCAGTGGTTTAACATTAATGAAGCATCTGCTGGTCAGTTCCATGAACATCTCTTTTTTCAGAACAGAAGGACAGATGGGGAAGTTTTTCATTATCACACACATTAAGAGAGACCAGTGAATATAAATTCTTCTCTGAGGGTAAATCAATTCTTCATTTACATCTCTTTCCCTCAGTATACCCATGTATTATGATATGTGTTGATATGAGCATCTCAAAACGTCCTCACAGTCACAATACTGTGCAGTGGAAGCTTAACATGCTTTGGAGAGCAATGCAATTTGGCATTTCAAGTTTTATGGTTTGCATACTGATCTCAAGCCTAACAAGCATATGTCAGTAAAGCTGCAAAAATAAATGTGAATGATTTATGAATATGAACAATTCAATAATAAATGTTTATGCAGAAAAGCTTTTTCTAGTCACATGAAAATTTAACGTGTATGGTAAGCTACTTCTTTTATTTATTCTTTTACTTTGTTCAGAAGATTTTTAATTGTTTTTCTTCTTTAATTATCTGCATTTAATTTGTAATATAATAGGATGTCTTCAAATCTAAAGTCATAAAATTAAAGACAGTATTTGCCCACCTAGGCGCTTTTTCATAGTAAAAGCTATCTGCCTTCTCACATCTTTAGGTGAGATTCTTTACACAGTACTCTGAAAAACATACATATGTTCTGAAAATAGTGACTCTGTGTAAAACTCATCGAGAAGACTGGTTTTGAATTTGAAAAACATTTTTAGAGTACTTTTGTGGGCAGAAGGAATTCAGTAGAAAGCAATAAAAAACCCACATTGATTTAAGAAATAAGCTTAGAAAGCTGAAGAGTAAGACTGATAAAGAGTGGAGTAGATCCACTTTTAGAAAGAAAAGTAGTGTTCTTTTATGATAAAAATGTAAATTAGTTAAGACTATTGAGAGCATTAAGTGCTAATAATAGGGCAGTTAGAGATAGCAGCTGCTCGTAATAACCACTATTTTGTATGTGGTAACCCAAGTACAAGGAACAATAAACTCACTGAAGAAAAAACTTGTCATTTATTTCTGGTGCATTTAATAGTTTAGTTCCTTTCCTCTTGCTTTAAGTTATGGTTCAGTGGCAGTAATTTAGTTTTCATCAGCTCTTTAAACTTTCTGTGAGTAAAAATCTTGTTGCTATTGCAAATTCTAAAACTCAGTTTATAAATTCTGAACATATTCAAATTATTCTGGTGGTCTGATAAAAGCTTGAATGTTTTAGACATTGCAGAAAGAAAAATAATTGAAATTTTGCACTTTTGGCAATTTTTTAATAAATTGTGTCTTTCTTCTTTTTTCTTCTCTAGAAGATGCTAAAAGTATCTGGTTACTGTTCTTAAACCACATCGTTTCTCTTCTTGTGCTTATACAGCGGTAGAGCTTGGCTACTTCAATCTGTATACATTTTTAGAAAACATTACCCAGGCCAAAGCTTGTGCCTATTCCTCTCATTTCTCCTGAAAACTTTTAGAATTCATTTTCTTTATCATTGGCTGAACTCATGAACCTCAACAAAAAAAAAGGCTGAGGAAAATCAGAACTTTTAAAATTAACTAAGAGAAAATCCTGTCCATGGCTTCCCTGTTACTGCAGATCAACAGATTTAACTCTTTGTAATCTTATCTACTGCCTGACAGTGTCTTATGGGGTGACTAAACTATTATAAATGTCCTTATCTTTTTAAACTATTCTCTTCCTCATACCCAGCCCCTCACCTCAAGCCAGGAATAGACTCCAGGGCTTATCGTTGCTCGAATGGTTGATAAGTATGCAGTTGTGTAACACACTGCATTAGTGAGAGTCAAATCCTTCTCCAGGGGTTGAATTGTGCAGGCACGGGCTGCAGCTAGTTTGGTAGGCTTCGGTATACCTTGCTGTTGAAAACACTTCCAGTGCATAACCTTACCATTCATGCTTAGTTTGGTGTGTGGGTGGTTCTTCCTCCCACTATTCCTCTCAGCCTTTTCTTTCAAGTTCAAATCAAAACGTCTTGCTCTATGCTCATGCTCCAAGCCTCAAACCTAATCTGAACATTCAGGCACAACACACTGCTAGAGCTCTGAATGGGCTGAAGATCATACCTGTAAGCTTCTACCATTGCATTTAAGGCACTAAGCCTTCAGGATCAAAAAATCAAGAAATTAAAGAAGATTAGTTGAAACATTTCCTTGGGAAAAAAGCAGCATATTTTGTTTTCTTCAGAAATATGCAGTACTGTCAAAGCTTTTGATCAAAACAAGGCAGCCTAGGAGAAGACTTGTCCCACTCACCTACCTCTGTGCCTCTCCCTGCCTGCTTCCCTGAGTGCCCCAGCTGGAAGCCAGAGACTTCTAAGCTCTGGATCATAGAATCATAGAATCATAGAATCATAGAATCATNGGCACTTAGCCTTGTTGAGCCTCATACAGTTGGCCTCGGCCCATCGATCCAGCCTGTCCAGATCCCTCTGCAGAGCCTTCCTGCCCTCAAGCAGATTGACACTCCCACCCAGCTTGGTGTCATCTGCAGACTTACTGAAGGTGCACCCAATCCCCTCATCCAGAATGTTGATAAAGACATTTATCAGGATAAATTGATATCCCCAGGGTGATGTGGCAGGATGTCTGCCATTTTTTTCCCCGCATTGCCCATCTGACTTCTTCCTGCAACAGTGGCACTTCCAAGGCTTCCAGCTCCCCACTCCCCGCAAGAATGGCTCTGAGACATGGCTGAGCCCCTGGTTCCTCTAGTCAGCAGCTCCTCATGCATCCAGTCTCCCACCACCCCAGCACAGGCTGGGGCAACACTGAGAACTGCCTAGCCAAATGAGTTATCTATTGTGCACAGCAAACAGAACATCTGCATTTAAGGGTGCCTGAATTCAAGTTTTGGAGACTTGGTTCCCCTGAAAATATTATCTTAAACAGAATATATTCCCTAATCAAAATTAGCAGAGGAGTTAAGTTATATTCTTTTCCCTGACCAGTTGTAGTTTAGTCTCTGTTGCTAATCTACAGGGAGGACTGGTCTGATGATTCATACCAGGAGACTAACTCTTTAAAGTACATTTTGTACTGAAAAGAATTAAGATAACCTTTAATTTATAGCATGAATCGCCAAAAGACATATTTCACAGTTAATGCATCGTAATTTTACTCTGTGATCCACTGGACTGGAGGTGTGTCTTGTGCCTGCCTCTGTCAGTAGCTCTGCATGTGATTGCTGCTCTCACGCCAGAATTGAGCCCCTCCTCTCATCTTAGAGTGACTGAGCTGCTGCCTCATGGTGGAAGAGGCTTTCTACCTTGCTCCAGGCCACCTGAGAGGAGAAGCTGCACTAGACATGTTCTGTTTTGAAATTCTTCCAGTCAATGTGGCACAGTGAAATGTCTGATCAGGCAAGGACTGAAGCAGGAGCCATCCCCCAGCCTCTTACAGCTTTCACCAGCGGGAATAAAATCCTGGTTCAGGCCTTGTGTTGGTGGGACAAGCCAGCCTCCTCTGCCTACCCAAGTCTGAGGCTCAAATGGGCTTTAAACACCTCCAGAGATGGGTGACAGCTGGAAAAAAAAAAAAAAAGCATGTGAGGATCATAGATGCACAAGCTGGCCCCTAAAAGTCAGAGTTAGTGGAGGTTTCACTCCCTTGTGGATCTAACCCTGAAGCATTACTGAACAGCACACCTGTTACAACAGCTGCTCTTGGCTATATCCAGTTTCCAGAAGTCCTTGAAAGCCTCTGGAGTGTTTTGAGAAGTGAGCGATGACATGGGCTCCTTCAGGGAAGTCCGTTCCAGCTGGTAGGTTATGTCATCACCAGGCCTGACTTTGCATGGTGTGACTTGTGCAGTCACACCAGCCCTGGACTTAAAGGACCCCTTCAAGGGGCATTTCATTTTACCAGCTAGTCTGGGAATGGAGGATCTTTTTCCTATATTTGGTTAGCACGCTTTTCAATCTACAAATGAGTATGAATGATTTTTATTTTTTTTTCAGTTTTATCTTTCCCTGGGATCCTTCTCCAACAAACAGGAGAGATCCCTGCTGTGCCTTGCTCTTCTTTCATTGTAGATTACAGTGCACCTAAGTGTACCAGCACCTCTCTTTATCTGTCTTTATTCTTGCCTAGCTTTATCTGTGGCAAGTCTGGGGGTTTTACACAAAAGACAACACCGAAAAACTCATTTTTGTTAATTTTAAATTCTTGTAAATGGAGATAAATTATGGTTGATAGAGAGATAGGGAAAGAACTTAATTAAAAAATATTGTAGCTTCATTAGGTAATCTGTTTGTTGCTATGCATCATATCCTCCCTTATAGCACAAAGCAAAGGCTTAGCAGGCATTCTGATTTATAAGAGCATGAAATACTGCAGTTTGCCCATTTTGCTTGCTTGATGCTTTCACGCCCGTACTCACTAGCTTTAGCTTACTTGCCTAGCAGCTCTGCCATGTTCTTCAAAGTGCTACATGACACTTGTGGAAAAAACCAAGCTTGAATCATGGGTTTTCTGTGCTTTGAGCCTGCAAGAATTTTGTTCATTAAAGGATGCAGGGAGAAGAGAGGAGGATTTTGCCATGTCACCGATACATTGATTCAGCTTATATTACTGAAGTGTTGCCACAGTTTTGAGGCAGTTTTAAATACATTTTTGTTTTATTTATTTGCTCTCAAAGAGACTCAGCAACCAGCATTCAACATTTCCAAAGTTCTGCTTTCCCCACACAGCACAGTGGCCACAGCGTCTCTTCCCATAAAGTAAGACAAACTCTACAGTTAACAAAACCACAGCAAACCAATTGGCAGTTTATGTGTTCCTGTTCCTTCTTCGCAGTAGCCAGAATAGCATACTGCAGAGATAACTGCTCTCTACACACCTTTGGGAAGTCATTCTTCAGGTACAGGAAGTTAGAAATGGCCAAAAATGTAAAGGAAATTGGCCTTTTATTGCCAGCACTCCAAACTAAATGAAGTTTAACAGCACTGAGGACTGCCTGCTGTTATCTGCAATTTCGGCCCTAAGACTAGTGCTACTGGAACAGAGAAATAATTGACCTAAATCTTCCATGAGTCCTGTATTGTCCCCCAGCACAAGCCTTTTAGCTGGCCCTTTAGGGTTCCCGTTGAAACCTTGTGCGTTTTATTCCTGTGGACAGTGTATAACACTCCTCACAGAACAGCTGCATACTCACTTCAAAATTGTTTTGGTGATATTTTTTTGCAACTGTCCAGCTGCAGTAGAAGTGAACGTACTCAAGGTGATGCAGGAGTCCAAAAGAGATGAAAAGGAAAGAAAATACTGCATGAATAAACAACTAGAATATCATCAACATCTACGTTTGACACAACTTTGGGACTGGTAAATTCAGATGGTATTTATAAGGGGTCTACATGCAAGAATCTACACAGAAAAATTTTGATTGCCCAATTCTGCCCTTCATACAAATTCATAAAGCATGTTACACTATGGTACAATCTCAGTCTGTTCCCTTTCTCAGTGAGATATCAAAGGCTTATTTCTGAACAAGTCTAGGAAAGAGAGGAAACTAAGTAGCTGGGGTCCAAACTAATAGTCCCACGATAAACTCGAATAACCTTAAGGTAGTGTTCAGTTCTGTCAACCTGACAACTGTTTCCCTGAATCTGTTGCAGCAGCAAGAATTAACCATAATGGGTGTTTCCAGCCCTTCTTCAGCCATGCTTAAAAATGCTGAGCTGGAGCAGCAGAGCCAGACGTGGAGTTCAGTGCAGGGGGGGAACCTTGCTTGTTGATTCTGACACACACAAATGCCAATTAGCACCCTGAGTACATGTATTACTTCCCCAAAAAATGCACTGAGGCACCAATTCATGCACCCTTAAAAAGGTGTCTAGTACTGTGTGAAACACTCCAGGGTATCCTGCCTGTCTCTAGCAGTGCACAAATCTGCAGGTCCTGTGTTATATCTGTCAACTCCCTGCAAATAGTCTAGGGCATTGCAAATAGTAATAAGTGCCAAAGCATGGGTAGCAGAACTAAGCCTAAAAGGTAATCAAGCTTGTATAGAAAGGGACACTAGAACCCAGAAATTACACTATTAAGAACTGATCTGATCAACTTTAATTCAGTTCTTCATGTATATATACAAAGATGTAGTCTTAAATTATATTCCCTATTTCTGGTCCCATTCCTCCTCCATCCTCCCAATTCATTTCTAACTGCCGAGTCCTGCAGTTTCCTCTCCCCCTCTCTCTTTCTTCTTCCTTATGCCCAGCATCCCACTGAGCCGTGGTAGGCAGCTGCAGTACCTGCATTTACACAGGGAGCATAATTTTCTGGCAGTTCAGTGGATTTCCAGCATGTTGCTGCAGATGGCATGGGGGAGTAACAGGGCTTGTTCATTAAAGTCTCAGTAGTCTCTACTGAACAAACAGAAATTTTTCTGAAACCTTCCAGTTTGGCAAAGATCACAGACAGCTGAATATAGGTTCTTGATACAAAGGTTGCCTGCTACCCCATAGCTAGTTTTTACCTCAAATATAAGAAGCTTAACGCTGCTGAGAAAGAATCTTTCCAGCATGGGCTGAAGAACCCAATTTCCTGCAGGCATACCCTCTTTTGCAAATGCCTGAATAGAAAACAAAATAAGACATCCCATGGCAGTGTTGAACACAAAAAATATCAACCCCAGTTATTACTCTTAGATAAGTACCTTTCTGGAATATCACACAAACTTCAATTGTACTTGTCCTACCAAAAAAAATATCTCTAAGAATGCAAGTGAATATTTTACAGTCAGAAGCACACAACTAAATTATCTAATATACTAATACATCCTATTTGAATAAATTCTACACTGTGCAATCTGAATATTAAAATTCCTTTCTATTAAGGTCTGACACAGGTAGACAGTAGTTTATGGGGAACTAAGCATCCTAATACTGTACTATCTGTATTATAGCAAAGAAGAAATATAGCTTGGGGAGCTGGTGTTGAAGGAAATGATAAAGTAGCTGACTGATATCTTGCATTTGATTCTCTAAGAGCAAGACAGAGACTGAAACAAGGCAAAGACTGATAGAAGACAAAAAGGAAGGTACTAAGTTTAGCTACAGCAAGGGCCTGTTTTGGATCTGGGCTAATACAATAGGAGCACACCAATGTGCACTCAAAGTTTGGTCCTTCATATATAACACATAATATTTTTTTCTTGCCAGCTAGTGAAATACTTTAAGTAATGAAGAGGTTTGTATGTAACATTTGCTGCCAAAGGTCAGTCAGTACTGCTGTTCTCTCCCCAAACCATCATTCCCACCTCCCTGCCCCAGCAGCAAATGATTGTATCTCAGATCAATAACCCAGACACATTTTTCAGCTCAGATTTATCTTTATCTGAGCAAAAAGGTTAGAACTTTGCCACTGGATCACCTGTCAGATATGACCTTTTTTGTCCAATTAAACACCTACAACTCTTATCCATACTCACATCCTCTCAGGTCTTAGTTCCTACCTTAACTTCTTTCTTGCTAGTCTTTTTCCACAAGAACAGTTTTGAGCCTGTTGTTTCAACCATGTCAACCCTCTCTTCTGCCTCACTCCCTTTTGCCCAGCCACAGCAAACATCATTTACCAGTTTTCACTGCTAGTGTCCCAGACAGCTTACTCTACCTTACTTGTAGTTGTTCACTCATTATCAGGACATCACCTTTTGCCTTCAGCCAGCCCAGCTTCCAGCTTCTTAGGTGACAGCAACAGTGCAAACAGTGGGATCCTATGTAACACCACAGTGTGCCAGAGAACAAGACAAAGAAAAGAAGAGGGGCTTTTATGTTCCTTATGCTGTTACAACAGAATCCCTATTCTCTACTACAGATTTTTAATTAATATAGTTGCTTTTTAACTACCTGTTTTCTAGCACTGAAAATACAAAAGTGTCAGTCAGAGCTTTGATGAGTACATCTCTCCAAGATCTTCCTGATGGCTTTCCAGCAATTATCCTATATCCTGGAGCAATATATGCAATCCCTTGTTACAGCTTGAGCAAAAGGTGCACCTTAAAAATACAGTGATATTTGCTATCTCGTAGTAGTTAGTAAAAGTAACCAACAAGCATAAAAGAGAATTCTAAAGCAATTGGTGCTTTCAACGCATTTAAAATTGTATTTATTTAAAGATTTCTATCAATCTTTAAAACATACTCTCTTGCTTTACACAGCCCTGACACCTGATTTTAAGGACTCACTCCAAGCCCCTTCTGAACTTGGCTAATCTTTCTCTTTGGAAAGTTGTATGAATCATGTCCCTTGCTTTCATTTTTGTGGTCTTCCTTCTCGGGATGTGCTTACTGAAATGCTGAGCTAGGTTCTCAACAGATGTAGATGTACATTGCTTTACTACCCTTCAAGGTACCAGGCTAATTTATGCAAGATGAGGATATGGGGCAGGGTTTTTAATTTTATCCCGTCATAGGAAAAATATATATTAACGTTTCTCTGTTTGGTACTTCATAGGCCGCAATAATAAGAACTTCTTCTTTTCAACCTCATTTGATTACCACAAGATATTCTTAGCATATAATTGTTAATTATCTGTGCAAACAGGAAGATACCTGTTTACACTGAGTACATCCAGCTATCACTGAAATACTTCCTAGGCCTGGATTTTTCCCTCTGAACCAGATGCAATTCCTTTTCAGTGATTTAATTGCTTCCTTTCCATTTAATTACTTTGAGGATTAACTGCAGGCAAGTGTATTCCAATAATAGGCTCATCTACAAAGAACAGGAAGCTTTCCCTGTGGTCCAGGGAATTCACCACTTCCGACTGCAGCTCAGCTATATAGCTTGATATCAGGTTTCCCTTTGCCCCTGGGCTTTATGTGTCACCTTGTCTGTTTGAGCGTAAGGAAATGTCATGGGATGAACTGCTTGCTCTTGATTTCACATACAGAGCTCCTGGCAGGAAATAACAAAATCCTTCTCATCAGGGCAAAAGATGCAAATATTTCAGGCCCAAGTATTTAATTATTAATCAGCTATAATTGATACTAATGTTATGGAGAATTGTTTCCATCAATACATTTCTGGGAGAAAAAGTTAAAATTGGGCAGCTTTTTGCTTGTTCATAATACTAATTGGGCAAAGATACTTTTTTGGTCCTAACGTGCATATTGAAAAGCAGTTGAAATCTACATTTCAGTGGAACTACTTTGCTTGAAAGCTGGGGCTGAGATTATTGCTTTCTGTGTATAAAAATGGCACATCATGGGAATTTGTTTTCACCTTCTTAGATGAAGGCCAAGCAATATTTTAGACAATTTGTGCCTCAGGGACCAAGTATTTACAAGATATTTCTTTTGACTTCAGATTACACCAAAGTGTATCAACAAATGTTATGCTGAACTAGTGCTCTGTGACTGTGAGCCTCACACAGCTGACCGACCCCTTGCAAGAACCGAATAGAATACATACACGTAGTACAGCACCATGGCCTCTTGCATACCCATTGATTAAAAGAAGCTCATGTGACCCAGGTGGGGAAAAAGGACCAGGAAACACTCACAGAGAGGGTAGCAGAAGTTTGCAGATAAAAGAAGAGGCACCCTAGTCCCTTCCCTTTCCTAATGCTCCCTAGTTTATGTGCCAAAGGAGGTAAACTGAAAGAGTTCTGTAGCTAATGCTAAAGCAAATTATACTGCCTTGGGTTAGTTTATTTTTCAGACAATGCTTGGGATGTATTTTTAGTCAAGAGTGCTTTTCTTCCAAAAGTAGTTATGCACAAAATATTTTTCTGTCTCTCAAATTCTAAGAACATTTCTGTTTATAAATGAAAGGCTTATGACTCACTAAATAATAGACATCAGGTGAACAAAGTATAAAACACTTTTTTTGTTTTCTTTTCTTTTTTTTTTATTTGAAACTTGACCAAAGTAATTTGGTATCAAATTTGTTCTCATTGGCAGAAAAATACACAACTTAAATTAAGAAAAACTGCTAATTAGCCTTCAGATGCTTCCATTTAACCAAATTTTGGAGGTAATTTTTGCTGTCTCCTTTAATCCCAGATTTTGGTTCTACATTTCCTGTTCTGCTGCTTGTGGTAGGTGGAAGGAGACTTCTCTTTGTCCTACCCAGCAGACGTACTACTTATTTATTAAGATGTACAGCAGTACAGACATGACAAATACAGATATGTGTGGGGATTAGGAAGGGTTGCTACTAGGTTCTTTGTGTGATCTACATCTAGTAGATTAAATAGTTTTATGTAAGGAGCTGGGGAGGTGGTGGGGGAAAAACTTGGCCTCTTTTCCCCAATGAAAGATTTCTTTTGCAATCAGTCTGAAGGAAGGGGATGCCTATCTGTCAGTCCTGTCCAAAAAACTTCTCAGGCCCTGACCAACTTCTTCCAGCTTGGAAAAGCTTGATCAAGCATTGGAACAGGCTGCCCAGAGAGGTGGTGGAGTCACCATCCCTGGAGGCATTAAAAAAATGTGTAGACATGGCACTTCAGGGCATGGTTTAGTAGGCATGATAGTGTTGGGTTGACAGTTGGGCTAGATGATCTTAGAGGTCTTTTCCACCCTTAATGAATCTGTTCTGTTCTATTCTATTCTATTCTATTCTGTTCTGTTCTGTTCTGTTCTATTCTATTCTATTCTAAAGGAAGGCTTACCTGCAGAAATGGCTATGATAGCGTACATATCTCATGGGCCAGCTCCTGAACTAAATCTATGTCACAGATCCTTAGGGAAAAGGAACTAGGCATTTACCTAGGCAAGGGAAGAACCAGCCTGACCATTTCACAAGCACATGGGTCTGTACTTGCCAGAACAGTTACCATTTCTTGGCCAGCCTCCAGGCTAAACAAATGTAGGTAGGGAATACAGGGAGGAACAAGGAGTGTTATGATGGGGAGTAGAGTAAAAGAGAGAGAACTGAGGTTAATCTGTATAGCAACAGAAGTGAGGTATTGAGTATATTTTGACAGGGTGGTAGAGGTGGTTTGGGGGAAACTGAGGTTATTGTAGCCCTGGGAAGTTTGCAGTCCAAAAATAATACAGGGAAGTCCTTAATGTGTTCTGATATGTACTTAACTTGTCTTGAGTTTCAAGAAAGAAAAAAGCAAAAGGGCTGACTGAGTGAGGAGTTCAGATAACACCCCACTAAGGGAAAGGCTGCAGCATGAGTTTACCTTGCATTAGACACAAAGGGACCCAAACAAAGGAAAACTTTCCAGATGCCCCAACTTTGGGAAAGCCTCAGTCAGTCAGCACGCCCTATGGGGCTTTCAAGAACCTGCTTTTTCAGTCAGGGTCCTCACCCGACTGAAAGACAGAGCATGAGCTTCCACTGCAGCCTTAGAATTAATTTCATTAAAAAGGTGACCAACTACAAGACAAAAGCCCATGGTTTCATTAGTTCTGTACCCCATGAAACAAGGTTCTTACAGGGAGAGATATGCTGCAGTTACAGAACAGAGTGGGATTAGAATGCCTCTAAATGTCTCTACAGTAGTCAAAGTCACTTATGCACGTTCCAGTCGAACAGAGATAAAATTCTTACCAATTTTTAGCCAGTATCTTTGCAGTTACATATAGCTATACACATTGGTGTTCATATGATGACATTTTTTTAATTACTCTTGTTCTTTGACCACCATGTTTGGATGCTGCACAAACAATTAGAATAAATATAAAAGCCAATAGACCACACACAGCAGTATGCACCAGTGCTAATAGCTATACTTAAGGAAAAACGCTTCTAGTAGAAGAGTCAAGAACCAGCAGTGATGGACAGCTGCTGCTACTGAGATAAGTTATAATGTCCAACTTCAGTTGTATCTCAATTAAGCAAAAGCAAAATTTCTGAAAGCAAATACACTAAAATGTAGGTGTCCAGCCTTATTGAAATGATGCACCGATGTCCAATACCGACTTGCTAGATAAGTAAAATTCAGATTTACAGTAATGCACATGGGAAAAAAACAGACCTTGTTTTACCTACTGTGCTGTGTCCTCCCAGCAGACTCAAAAACACAAACTAATTTCATTCATCCCAATGTTCTAAAGAGGATTAGCAATATTGATATAATTTCTGAAAGACATATAACTAACCTTTCATTAAAGGCTTCCAGTGACAGAGTATCCAGTCTTCCCAAACTATGTGTTCCCATGCTCAATTAGCTTTATTATTAGAAAACAATTCTAATTAATCTTTCATCAATTTAACCACTTTATTTCTTGTCCCATTCATTGTGGATACAGAGAACAGTATTGTTTCCCTTTTGCAACAACAGGAATGATTTAAGATTATTAAACTTTCTTGCCACCAACATCCTTCTCTGTCTT
>VZTL01076325.1:0-32483 GCA_013400535.1 Scopus umbretta
AAAGACGGGGACAGACTTTTTAGAAGGACCTGTTGTGATAGGGCAGGGGGTAATAGTTCAAGGGGTAATGGTTTTAAAGTAAAAGAGGGTAGATTTAGACTAGATATAAGGAAGACATTTTTTACGTTGAGAGTGGTGAAGCACTGAAACAGGCTGCCCAGAGAGGTGGTAGATGCCCCATCCTTGGAAACATTCAAGGTCAGGTTGGACAGGGCTCTGAGCAACCTGATCTAGTTGAAGATGTCCCTGCTTATTGCAGGGGGGTTGGACTAGATGCCCTTTAAAGTCCCTTCCAACCCAAACTATTCTATGAATTGCCTGGCTGTGGAAAAAGACAGATGTGATGCAGATGTCAAATGAAAAGATGGAGATTTGTAGACCTGCCAGGACCATTGCCACCAGTGACAACTCTTAGAACAAGGACTTGATATACCTTATTTCACAAATGATGGGAATAGGTGTTGAGAAAGGGAAAGACCCCAAAGACTAAAATATAGTCTTTGCCCCCAGAATCATGACTTTATAAATTTTTGGAATACAACTCAGTTTCCAATTTTATATTAGTGAGGTTGTCATTTAGGGTAGAATATAGTTCTTACCCAGAAGAGTTTTCCAGGTGTCTTCAGCTTCAGCTTCCTTTGAGTGATAAGATTGATGTAATTTCTTTCTGAGGGTTTTTTTTTGGAGGGGGGGAGTAATGATGGAGGTAGATTTGACTTGCACCAATGAACCTAGCAAGACAGGCTCTTTTTTCCTTCTGTAAGTAGAGATTGTTCTCTGTTGCTTTATGTAAAACAAGCAAATTAATAACATTCTCATGTTTATAGAAAAATCTGCGGCATCAAACATAAATATGTAGAAGCTTATCAGAATAAACAGCAAACAAAAAAAAGTAGTATAATAAAATGACAGTGTCTTAGATTTCTGATTAGGCATTTGGATAGGTTTTCTCTGTTATATGTTAAAGTAAACAAAAAACACACAGCTTTTACAGTAATGGGCTTGTGCAGTGTACATCTCACCAACTGATTTGAACAGTATGGCTGTGACAGTCATGAGATGCCGCATACCAAAATATAATATCAGCAGATGGGAACATCTCTGTAGTTTGATGGACCTGTATTTGTGCATGCAGCAATAGACAGAAAATCATTCTTGAAGTTTGCCCTGATACATCTCTTCTGTGATTTCAAGTTAATAGAAATATACAAAGCCACTTTCTGCCCTTATAGTGAAAGTTATAGAGACTTTCAAGAGCAGTACACATAGGTTTCTCTTTCTACAGCGGATGTTTTAGAATAAGTTCCTACTGATGTTGTTGAGACTGGAAGCAAACCAATGCCAAATGTCTTGGGGAACTTTTACTGTGTAAGAACTCCAAAGAAGTGGCTGGTAAATGTTTTCAAAAGAAAATGCTATATGAGTCTACATAGATTTCAATATATGAATGCATGCTAGAAGAAAGTTAACAGTTCTATGGTCAAAATGGACAAAGCAGAAGTTTTAGTTACTAAGGAAGCTAGGAAAATAATTCATTCCAGAAAGCTGGATGATAGCCATTTACAGATCTCACCTAAGTAAAATATATCAGAATCTTAGGCAAACCAAAATGTCGTGACAACGAGTATAGGTCAAATGAAACAAAGTGCTGTGCTTTCCATTTTTTAATTCTTTAACTTGAAGTAATTTTGAAATGAAAGAGCTTTTTAAATGAGAAGAAAACCAGAAACGTGTCATTGTGAATACAGTAAAAGGAAACAATTAATTTGCTTATTTCCAATCCAAGCGATTCAGGAAATACAAACCATATATTACTGTTTCAATTGACTATGATTTCCACAAAAGATGTGGGCCAAAGTGTTTGCCGGATCTGTGCAATCTTGATTCCCTTGGCTTATACGTAAATTACATGATACAATGCCTAAACCAAGAACACTGTCTTTCCAGGATCTCCTTTCAGAGGGTAATTGAGAGCAAAAGTCTCCAGGGCAGGTTTATTATTTTACATGATCAATAGCTATTGTTCCTGTAGAAATCTAAACCTGTTTTAAAAGCTGATGAGCAAAACTGAATTCAAACCCTGCATTTCTCTGGCAGTCCTCGAAACTCTAAGAATGGAATTGAGTTCAAAGACTAGGAAACTTAAATGCAGGTATCTACCTGTATGCATTTACATGTGAGCAAGGTGCACAGCTCCCATTCTGGTCAGTGGAGGTTTAGGGCTTGATTGGGCTGCCATCCCACAGTCAGATCCCAGAAGCCTTTTGGTCTGTTAAAACATCATGGAGTTGACAGGTTTGACACTTGACTTATGGGATCTTCATGCCTGAAATGAGTCTAGAGATTACATGGGATACCACAGAGCATTTCGAATGGCTCTAGATACCTGTGTGTGGATAAGCGAGTCAAACCCCTTGTTAGTGACGTCATTTCAGTTTAGAGATTTATTTGGTTTACCCTAAAGTAGACAGACATACTTTGGCAGCTGCTGGTGTTCAGATGTCTGCTTGTGCTGACCAGATCTTCATTGGCTATATTAGGAGTTTGAAACCCAGTTCACGTATGGACACCTTATGGATAAATTTCTTAATCTGTGAGCTGACTCTGTCAATTTCAAAGTAGGACATTAAACTCAATTTGATTTTCCTATAGTCTTTCATGGCACAATTTCATGTTATTTTTCAGACTATACCATAAATTATTTTCATCTATATATGTGGCACCCATTTTTTTCCTTTCTTTCTTGTATGCTCCCCATATATTCATGCCAAAAATCTGTATTACACTAAAGCTAGGAACTTAAAGTCTGTAAACTTATGAAAAATACCTGCCTCAAAAATATTTTCGTTACCCCCCAGATAAGCATATTAAACAGTGAAAATTCTGTATTTCATAGAATCGTAGAAAAATTTGGGTTCAAAAATACCTTTAAAGTTCATCTAGTCCAACACCTGCCTCCAATGAGCAGGGGCATCTTTAACTAGATCAGATTGCTCAGAGCCCCACCCAACCTGACCTTTCAAGGGATGGGGCATGTACCACCTCTCTGGGCAACCTGTTACAGTGTATCACCACCCTCATTGTAAAAAATGTCTTCTTTATACCTAGTCTAAGATATTTTCCTATTTCCTTAGTTACTCCTTGCTGCCCAGCATGTTTTTGACAATACATAAATTGTAATAATGGTTCTATAGTGATGGTGACAGCTGCATATGTGTTTTATTTGGCAGGCTCCAGATACATCATTTTCTGTACATTTTTACTGGTAGTCCTCCGCACAAAGGTTCAAGGCTGATTGACGGTGCAGTTTGGTGTACTGATCTTTAGCAATAGCTGTGGTAGTGGAACACCTTAATAAATGCCGTTCAAGGCCAGTTTCCAAGGCTGAACATTATCACCTAATAACTTTGATCAGAGTGGTAGCAAATATTTGCCTAAGTACATGCATGTGGATTCAGTCTGCTGTATTTTATTTACAGCAGTAACCATTTGGAATAGGGTCTGTCTGAGGTCTATTCTGGAAATCCAAGTTCATGGTTTCCACTAAACCAGCATGCTTACAGGGCTCTCCTCTTCTTCTGACTCCATCCTATTACATCTCCTGAGAGTCACCCTTTCTGTCACTCCTTCCCTTAACCTTTCATTTTCCCTCGCTCTTTTGTTACCTAATGCAAGCTTACTTCAGTTGTGATTGTACCATGTTCCTTTCTCTCTTGCTTCATAGCTTGCTGAACATACCATTTATAATCACAGTCTGCAGTGCTGTTTAAGTGCTGTTCTGGCTTCCCATCAATTGAATTTACACCTGCTTCACTCAAGTGATACTTCTTCCCAATGTCTTTAGCCAGGTCAAGTCTCAAAAACAATACCTCTTCCTCACTCTTGGTCACCCATCAGCAATCTCTGTCATGGTCAGTTGTGCTCCTCTTCTTAAAGTGTTACCTTTTGGCTTCTGCATAACTGCTGTTAAGATACAGCCCTTTCTAGCCATCCTCCTAACAAAACATTCATATAAGTGCTCCCTTCTTGCTCTTTATCACTGTAGCAAATTTCTAGTGCTCTCCTGCCCTACTACATCCATTTGTATTTTTGCTACAAAGGTCATTTATGTATGTTGTGATCCTTTCTCCCTTGCCGCCTTCTCCTGCATCCTTTTTAGCACCAAAAATAAGCTTTTTTCACTTTCAAGGAGTTGCATACCTTAATCTTCACCTGTCATCTAGTATTAATGGTCTAATTCTCATGTTTTAGATCTGATAGGATCAAGATCCTTTAGTGTCAGTGATAAACTTGACATTAACCAACCTGTTGGTCTCTTCAGACCACTAGCTGGCATGCTGCGAATGCTGCTTCGTTGTTTACTTGCTGTCCTCTAGATGGATGGTTTTCACCTTGTCTTTTTTTTTACATTGTGACCTCTCTGGGAGAAGCGTGGTGTTTTTGTTCTGTGTTTGTATGATTCTTACAACAAAGTCGTAATTCATGTGGAAATAATATCAAGAATAAACAACAATGTTAAAAACGTTCTTAGTAGGGAGGCCAAAGAATGAGCATGTCACTTTTGCCATCATTTAGCTTTAGAAACAACTCCTGGGGTGAGACTGGGCTGGCCCTTCAGCCCTTGCCTCTGCTCTGCCTGTGCCAGGAGCCTCAGCAGTTAGCGTGGGTCTTCTGAATTGTGACCAGGTGTCTACCTTCTGGCATTGCAATGCCTCCACTAGGAACCTAATGTCATCCATCTGCAGATGGCTCTGCAGTGTAGCATATCTCTGTATATCTGTATCCAGCACCCGTAGCATCTGGTTATGGTTTCTGCAGATTCTGAAGAACTCCTAATGCTTTATCATATCAGCAGATTTCAGGAAAAGTCCTTTGACTATAGTCTCTTTACAGACTTAGGAGAATCTCTTCTAACTCCAGACACGCAACTTCAATGGACAACAGCTGTTTTGGTCTGTTTAATCGTTTTTCTGTGTATGAATAATACCTGTAAGAAGCTAATGTACCAAGAGTGTGAGGCAGAGTTAACAGAACCCATATAACTGACTGTTGCTGGCATCATTAATGGTTTCTCCTGCCATTTTTAACATCAGTTTTTAATCCTCATAAAGATATTATTCCTTGTTCCAAGTTCCTATATCTGGGAAATAAAATAGCCATGAAATGAGTCAGTTCAATGTGGAGGATGTATTTTTGGAGAGCACTCCCCTTGACTGTTTGCCTTTCCTGAGGCTTCGCTTACTTGGGCACAGCAGATGAGATGAAATGTCATGTAAAGCAGCGAGGAAGTCTCTCCCTCAGCACAAGGAGCATTTATTATTAAAGGGAGCAGAGCTGAGGTCATGGTAGGTCAGCAGGGCCCAGACCTCCTCTTGCCTGCTGATGCGATCCTTTGAGCAATGTTCCTCACCCTGCACTTCAAACCAGCCGTGCAAGCTTTCACAGGCACCAAATATTCGTATCTGTCCATGATTCTCTTGCAGACTCTGATTTGCCTTTTGAGGTGCTCCATGCGATATAGGCCAGACGTCTGTATGGAGCACGGGCTAAGAAGAGGCAGGGGAGCTGGCACTGATCTCCCTATAAACTGAGCACAGGGTGAGACTGGTCATGGTGCAGCTGGCACAGGCATGTCAGAGGGGTGGCACGGACTGGGCCCCATGCTCCCGCCAGCAAGCACTTCACACGGGGTATTCGCCAGCAGCTAACACGAGGACAGAGGCCTCCCAAAGCCCTGCAGAACTTCACAGAAAACCAGTCATTTTCTTGAAAAGTGCTGATCACTTATAGTTTGAGCACCTCTGAGGAGCCTTTTACAGATGCCAAGGAATCTCCACTCATGCTTGCCTTACTCCTGTGTACTTCTATCAGCACCTGTGGGGCATTATTCAGATGAGCAACTAGGGTCAAGTGGACCTCTATCCTGACCTTTTCCAGCCTATGGTCTTCAGTGATGTTCTTGTGGATGTTTATGTCTCCAGTTTGCAGTTACTGGAGGCTGTGAGACATCTAATCCCCTTCCAATCAAGTATTACACAAATGTTACTGAGAAATAATTACATGGCTCCTCACACTGAAGAGTTCTGAAAACAAGAGTGATTTAGTCAGCCAAGGTGTTTTAATCTTTCAAAATCTCTATGGGATCTTGCTATCTGATGAGATGGATTTCAGAAATTACTGTTATCTTTAAAAACATAAGTAGGGTCTGTAGGATCTTATTTATTTGTGAATTATGTAAAATGAACTTTTAATTTAAAAAATCTCTGTCTCTTCAGTAAATTGCTCTGAAGTGACCTCTCTCTCTTTTCATGACGCGTGGACCACTGAAGATCATTTGATTTGAAGTGTGACCCACAGAGTTGTCTGTCTTGGCAGAAAACAAACTAAAGTCAACAACAGTTAGCGAGCTGAGTATTTACACTGACAGCAGTCCATTTAATAGTATGTAACCTTTTTATTGTTTAATTCTGAGGTTATTATGAGGCAATAACTGCTTTTACCACCAAACCTCTGTATGCAGCTAGCTAAAGAAGGACAGACTGCAGATATAATTATGATCAAGCCCCCTTCTGTGTGCTGCTTAACTGTGTTGACCTTATGTGGTGTAAATGGGACCAGATCTCGGCCCTGTCTTCAGGCTGCCAACATGCGACTGTAGCACTCTGTGCAGTTCATAAACAGCAGATGCCTATTTACGCTGCTGCAGCTATCCATTTACACCAAGACCACAAACAATACCTTTTGGAGCACCCTATTGACAACTAAGCTATCATTATCGCTAGAATTTATATAATGAAATTTCATGAAAAAATAGCCCATAACTAGGTGCCTACAGTTCTGCCTGTTTGAGCTCAGAAATGCTGTAGAACTGAGAAGAGCAACACTTTGCACGCAGCTTTGACCCTCAGGTCTTCAGGATCCATAGACCAGAAGGTCCCTCTCCCTTTGCCATTGGGGAGCTCCTCAAAGCAAGCCTCACAGATCAAGTCCCCACATAATGCAGTGGCAGCTTCTTCCTTTTAAAATTTGTCTGGGATGGTTGTAGTTTCATCTTGTCAAGCAGTTCCAGACTGAACCTTAACCTTGAGAAAATCACCAGTGTGCTGCAGCTCACAAGGGCCCCCTCCATGTTGCATCCTGCCACTGCCAAGCCTGCCACTGCTGCCTCCAAGTGTGGCTGCTGCTGCTTCATGCTCACGTTGCTGGAAAGGAGGCCATTCAGCCTGCTGGATGCAGATGGCTTCGCACAGGATAGTTTTACATGACCCTTAGCATCCAGCAAAAGTTTATCTGGTGTAATTTCTCTGTGGATGAATCCCAGCTGGTGAACAGCTATGGCCAGCATGGTTTTCTGATAAGGTGCCCTGTTTCATTAGTAAGGTCATCATGTCACCTCCAAGAACTCCATGATGAGGTAAAGATTTATTTTAGCCTGAACACTGTAAAACAATTTCACTGCCTAGATTCCATCTGCTAAACCAAAATGCCTCCTTCTGCTAGGTTATGAGCCACCTGCTCCCACTCAGCTGCCTGTGTCTTGCTCCTAATCCCAAGATCACTGTGCAGAGGCACCTGGCTAGTCCCACGCAGAGCTCATCTGGGTCCAGAAAACCTTGAGCATCTAAAGTCTTTGGTGTGCCTAATCTATAATGTGCTTGTGCCTCCCTCAGGAGGTACCCCTTGCTCTTACTCACCCTTTACAGGACAATGAGAAGGTCAGAGTTGTGTGGGAGAGACTGGACTTGGTTCTCTCCCCTACTTCAGGGACTTAATCCTATGTCAAAAATTAATGTTTTCTCAGCTAAGAGAGCACTTTAGCTATAAGGGTACCAGCAGGGAGTCATGCAAATCATCCTGTTGAATCTGTTCCTTTTTTCAGAGAAAACAGGCTACAGATTCCCTGAGAAAAGGAGTGAATGCTTGAGCTAACCTAACAGTTAGGTTTCTCACGTGGGAGGTAGAGTCGTTGTCCCCCTTCTGTCCATCTCTCTTTATGCATTTTACCTAGTAAGTGTGAAATACCCACACAACCCATGGGAGAGGCTGCCTCCTTCCCACCAGCCTGGATCTGCCCAATATTTTTCTAATTGCTCTTAAGGTCTTTAGTCTTACTTTTTTTTGGTCTCCTGTCTTAAGAAAAGTACTGCTTTTAGGACAGGCAGCAAAGACAATTGCCCTGTTATAACCTTGCAGTGTCCATGGCCCTGGCAAGGCAGATGACTATCGATTGCTGAAGTATTTGATTACATTAGCTAAGGCATAGCAGCCACAGACTTTGTACTTTTTTCTCCCCTCACTTTCATCTGTGTGACCCCAGTAACAGGGGTTTAACTGAGGTTAGAAAATTAGCAGCCATGGCAGCAAAACAAAAGACTTGTATATAGCTGAATATAAAAAAAAGAAGAAAACCCTATCCAAGACTGTTCAAACTGTTCATCTGTATGTCTTTTGTCACAAAGTGGAAGCATGCTCAGGAGGTTACACTGGATCTTTTCAGATGCATAATGCTAGGTCAACATTAAAAATTGGCATCACCCCCCAGAAGTCCTCTGAAGAGGTGCTGATACTCTGCTCATGTTACAGGAGTTCAGAACTGGGCAGAAAGAGCTGGTTGCCTCTGTTGTTCTATACTTCTTTCCCACTGAATATCAATCCATAGGTTATGGGTCCAGCTGTCCACTGAGAATTGCTACCCCAGCAACAGAGGAGGGATAGGCGGCTGAGGGGTGAGGGCTGCACTCCTGCAGGAGTTTGGGCAGCAGTCCCTGAGCCACCCCTACAGGACCCTGTGTACAGTCTGGCAACAGCGCTGGCTTCTGCCGATTTACAATGGCTCTGCAGTTAAGGCATTGGACTTGGGTGGGATGCATGCAGACCCTCATGCCTGCCTCTGCTGTGGTTTGTTAGCCTGGGAATGGTCTCAATGCCTCTGTTAGGAAATCTTTGAATTAGCTCTGCAGGAGAGCAATGTGAGGTGTATTAAAGCTGGCCATTTAAAAGTATGCAGATCTGTATTGTTATTATTACAAGATAGTTGTGTTGCATGAACATTTGGGAGTTCTGGCCGTTCCTTAGTCATATCTGCCCTAGCAAGAGTATATCTCTTGGATTTAAATTTATTAAGATTTCTCTGGAAAAAAAACAACTTTGTACTTTCCATATTGGAGCAAGTAATTTTTAAAGCAAAGTTATTCATCATGTGCATCAATATGTATTACAAATTTTAAAAAATAGCTATTTTAACTGCAAATAGACTTTTAAAAGCATCAGTTTAGATGATTTCCATGAGAAATTTGTAGGGATTTATGCAAGTTGCAATGAAGCACTTCTCATTCAATGTCAACAATTTTAGCATTGGCTTCAAAGCCAAACATAAATTTGTAAATAGCAGTCCAGCCTGACAGAACTTCAGAATTGTTGTTTGCTTGCTCTTCATCTTCTTGGTGCAAAACTGGCTGAAGGGTATGGACAAAACCAAACGTATTTGTAGCATTTATCTGGTACATTCTGAACATTAAAGACTGATCTAATCCTCACTGAAAAAAAACATATGAAAAAGTAAACCTCAAACAGAAACTGAACCTTCTCCCTATATGCCTGCTTCAATGAGAAATGTGGCTTGGTTCCCCATAGCTGAACTGCTAGTCAAATTGCTGAAGTCCCTATGAAGGGATTGAAGGACCAGAGATAGCACACCAATACCTTTCCTAATACCCTCTGTAGATCTGCCCATGTGGCAAGTATCCAGAAGGAGTGAAAAGGAATATAACAAGGGGAAGATTTAGTAGCTGTGTGAAGAGTGGGTTTCAGTGTCCCAGGAAAGAAAACAGGCATCTGACCTAATGCACACACTGTCAGCATAGTGGGGAAGACTGGGTAATGAGATTGGGCCAGTCAAGCAAAGCCCTGAGAACGTAATTCCAGTGGATCAGGATTATCACACAGAGGGGGAAGGAGGAAGAAATGCCACGTAGTCAATGCAGACATGGAGATGCTGGCTTTTGTATCTCCGATGCTGTCTCTGAGAGCATCGACACTTGGGATAAAGATGGTAGCCTCCCCACAATGTTCAGAACTTGATTTTAATCTGCAGGGTGAATCCTGCAGTGTTCTTACCTTCCCCTCAGTTCTCTACTGTTGGTATTCCTTGGGTAGCTGAAAGTCAAATCAGCTCTAGAAGCTACTGAATTTCTCATAGGCCAAGGGAGCTGAAAGAAAACATTAAACCACAGTCAGAGCAGTCTGGAGCAGTCAATTTGAAGGAGACAAAAGGATGTAAAAGGCGGCTTAATTTTCCAGGGAATCCAGAATTAGTTTAGCAGTCAACATCTTACTTTTGCTATCTGCTGTTGTAATTCTTTTGAATTCCTTTTCATCAAGGAAGCATCTTTTGTTTAAAATATTGCATAGCCTTGCTACCCTCAAAAACTGTTGATTTAAGCAGGATTTGTTTAAGACAGGGGGAGTAGATACTTTAATGGTAATAATATGTGCCAGGGTACATGTAATTATGATAATGTCAGGCTTTCATGTGTTCTCTGAGTCAGTGCTAACTTACATTGAATGTGCTATAATTTATATAAATCATACAAAAATCTAATTGGCAGAAGTATGAAAACAAGCTGTAACTAAAGACTGGATACTTCCCATACCAAGAGAAGCAAAGTAATAATTCAAAACCACTTGCATTATACATAATAGTTTAATATTATACGTATTGCAAATGGCAAAGAATTGGTGTTCTCTGTTCTCCTTTGAAAATGAAAAAAAGATTAAATAAAATTGCAAAGAAAACACACAGGTAATAAATAATCACGCACTACAGAATCTTTGTATTTACCTTTTAATATTTAGCACAGTAGATAGTGAGAAAAGAAATGGATACTTAATTTAAAGCAGTTCTAGGACTCAGTCCAAAATTCCATGTTTAGGAAGAGCTCTATCAGCTAGATTGGATGTCTTGCCAGAATGTGAAATTTGAAAATATCTAATAGCCCTATATCTCATCTTCTGTGATGAGGCTTACTGTTGAGTCAAGGACAAAAGGTCAGACCATAAGTCCTTAGAAACATACAAAACCAGGATAACAACAATATTTTAAGTCCATTTGGTCTTTTCATTGGCAGATGATAAGAAAGCTATCTCTTTCAGCCTGATGATGTTTCACTTAAAAAATGGACTTTTGTGACATCTACCCATCCATCATTTGCAGGAGAAAAGGACAGGGATGTTACAGAGAACCAAATTATATTATCCCTTGTACAATTGTTCTTATGGACATGCCACCACTAAAAGTAAAATGTGTAGGCATACTACCCATGATAACTTTAATGGAATTAGACTAGGAAGACTTAAGGAGTATGACCAATGGAAGCTTATGGAAATCTGGAGTTCAGAGAATGGTGCAAAATCCAACCAGAATCACTGGTGACTATATGGTGGCTATTTATTTATCTCCACATTGGCATTTGAGCTGGCTAGTTTAAAGCTGGATTATGTGGTTTTGGCATAAAATCTTTGAGACTGTTAAAACATTAAAATGAGAAACAGACTAGAGATGCATTTGGTTCTGCCAATATCATTTATTTTAACACAGTTACAACTTTCTGAAAAGAAGTATATTATAATGAATATAATACAAGATTTGCAGTTTCACTAGAACGTGAACATTTTTGTAGATTTTTGTCAAGTCTTTTTCTAGTTTTTCATAAAACCATAAAGGCACTTCCCCAGGAAACTCTCCCCTCCCCACTGTGAATCTGCCTTTATACAACAAAATTTTTATTTCACCTGTAGGGAGAACCACCATCCCCATCATTTCAATTATAAAAACCAATACGTTTTAACTGTAGTTGAATTTTGACAATTATTTTGAATTAGCTGATGAAATTCTAACTAACTCTGGGAAAGTATTTGCTGACAGAAAAAAAATCCCTACTGTACATGCACAATTCAGAATCTTAACATGCATTTCAAAATGGCTGGTAAAAGGGGAAACATTTGTATCACCACAGTGCATTAAATCCACTGCATGCTGGTACCATAATGGTGTCCATTATGCATTTTCCATTAGACTGATGAATTAACATCTTCACATAGATTTTCCCCCAAGACTTGCAATGTTTCATTTGCATATACACACAAAATATATACAAAGTGTATGCTATATAGTGTGTTTCTATAGTACATAGTTTATATGTATAATATAAAATATATATTCATAGACATTTCAGTCTATACCTGAAATCAATGTCATTGGCTGGTTGCAAAATACCCAGTCCTGCACGGGACTGATCTAAAGAAGGACATTGCACGTTATTGTCCACAAGCTCTATGTCAAAATATGAAAATATCAAAGCCAAAAATTGTTTAATTTCATGCACAGCAAATAACCTGCCAGGACATTTTGCTATGCCTGTCCCAAATGGCATATAGTAATACTTTAGCTTGCGACCATTGCGGTAGAAGTCAGTCTTTTCTTCTCCATTCTCATTGAGAAAGCGATCGTATTTGAATGTCTGTAATAAAACCCAGAAAAGAGTTACTTGACATTTTAATACCTCCAAAGACTAGATAATGCCGTTAAGACACAAAATGCAGGCCAGGAAAGCAAAGCCTCTAGCAGTAAGCATTGTACAGTAGTGCCAGGCCCCACAGTGCTGTTTTGGAGACGGTAGTCCCTGAGAAGCTGTGGTACATGGGATGCGATCCCAGGTTCTTTGCTGCTTTTCTTTTCTGACCTCTTAACTTATAACCCACATCCTTGTTCATGCAGCAGAACTGGAGGATTTCTCATTCTGCACCTTTGGGATAATATTATCCTTATCCTTGTCCTCCCTCAAAACCCCCCATAATGGTGATCTTTCCTCACTGAGGAAGGCAGTAAGTAGAAGGCCCTCTTGGGCTGGCAGCACACTTTTTGGCTACACTAAAACATGTTTTGCAGATAGTGCTTGCACTGACTTTATTCTCTTTCTTGCCTATCATTACGTCTTTGGGTGTAAGAACAGACTGTCTGGAGTACAACAGAAAACCAGCTATGGGGCACCCCTGATAAATGCTCTGTTTAAAGGCATGTTAGCTTTTGCTAGAGCTCAGAGTTTAATGCACTTTAATACTTACCAAGGGATCAGCATAGATTTCTGGATCAAAATGCAACAGTTGAGGATAAAGAGCTACAATATCATCACTGCGAATGTTGTAAAAATCATTCTCTAAGTGCAAAGTGAAATCCTCCTTGGCAACGCGAAAAGTCATGGATGCACTCGATAGCCTCATTGCCTCCTTGATGATGCTGTCTATAGGGAGAGGGAAAGGAGTGATTACCATGGAAAGAGTATGTGTATGTCCTTGTGAGAGGTCATGCATTTTGAACTATTTCAAACCCATTATCAAACACTCTATTTATTAGAAGAAATATTTTAACAATAACTTTCTAAATGCCTAAGAAAGTACCTTTCTCATTTCTTCTTAGCATTATTATCCCTTCTCCAGATAACACTGAGAACATAATCTGCTTTCCCCTACGAAAATATTTATAGTTGATGCAACAGAATATTTGAAAGTGAGACACATTTTCACTCTGAGATAAAGAACAAACCAGTCAAAACTGGAAACATAACAAAAAAACCCAAAAACCAACCAGTGCAGTGATCAGAATTTTCTGAAACTTTAAGAGGTGGTGCATAGAAACGAGTACATAGGAAAAGTAACTTGGGGGGGATTGTTTCAACATAAGCTGATTATAATTTTTTTAAAAAAGCAATAGTAGTTAAAGGGCGACATTTTCAAAACTCTCTGTAACTTGGACACTTTTGAAAAACGTGCCTATAATTTGAAAAATATGAAGAAATTAAAATAATGGTATTAGAAGATATTGCTTCACATCATAAGAATTGGGATACAAAATTTGGCAACACTCTTTTATTTGATCTAAAGTCATTACTAAACAAAATACTGTTCTGAATTGCCCATGGGTCTCAAATACTATGTTATATAGCTGTGTAGCAGCATTGAGACATGTCATTACCCACAAAAAAGTGCTATTCATGTGAATTTTGATACTCTCAGCACCACCTGGGACATCAGGAAGACTGATTGTGTTGGCTATTGCTAAGAAATATATGTGGTTTTGTTCTAGTGTTTGTTGGCTGATTACATAGTAATTCCTTAGCAAGCATTTATATGGTAACAAATAGAAGACTGTGAAAATTGTAGCGTGATTTCTGGTACTCCTGCATAAAATAATCATACCTAGTACTGGCATATTATCCAGCTGTTTTCGGTTCAAGGAAATACGTTTGCCATCTAAGCTGATCTTCTCTTCAGCACTTTCCAAAATACTTTGCACTTCTTTGGTAGCAGCTCTCATTGCTTCTGGATTCCTAAGATCAAAAGAGCAGAAGTATAACATAATTTTACACTTAAGAATGCTTGAAAAAGGGGGTTTGCCATTAACTTTCTTCCTGACAAGTAAAATTTAGTTTGTTAGCTGACAAGTACAACCTTCTAAAATGAAAATGTTGCAGCAAAATGCTGCAGTTACACTTTTTCATGTCTTGGCAAAGGTACAATAGCTTCAAAAAAAGGAAAAAAAACCCAAGTATTTGATTCTGTCTCCAATGACAAGTGGGACAAAACTGATGTTCATAATGCAGGTAATAAACAGTAATGTCACTAAAAAGCAATGCCAAGAATAAGAAATAAAACAATCAGCTGTAGATTAGGAAATAGCCCCACTGAGGGTAGAAAGTTTATAAACAGGATCATAGATCAGTTTTATAACAACATTTATCCTGGGTGATGTCCTATTATAAAGCAACATTCTGTCTAGCAGAAAGGAATCTTCCTAATACTAAGACGACTGTCTAGACTTTCTTACAGACACAGAATATATGAACTATGGTGAAATACATATAGATAATAATACAGGATGCAATAGTGTCTTGATGAAGGCACAATCAATCAGGGTGTTAAAAGACTCCAAGGCCAGAAGACCTAAAGCCAATGCATTCTTGGAATGAAAAGTACTAAAGAACCTCAGATATTAGCATTGGCAGGTAGATATGAGGGTGCAAGCCACTGGCTAAACAAAAACTTCAGCAATTTAGATACATACTTCAGCTTTAGTCACACTGAGGTAGATTATACTCCACAGAGGCCCACTCTAAAATGGACATTTAATAGTATTATCTTAATTGTGCCTATTATCTTAATTGTTATCCTCTCATGAATAACAAGCTCAGCAGCTATAGTCTACACTGCAACCTCAGTAGAATCTAACAACATATAAACTATTTTTAAAAAAACTTCTACAGAATTGCTCTGTGGTACCACTACTTGGTCTCAGATGAGTGAAGGGCGTTTCTGTGGAAGTCCAGAACAACATGTCACTTCTCTTGTAATCAGTAAGCATTTTGACACTGATGAGTTATCAAGCAGTGGGATTTGTCCGTATTAATGAACTGGTTTCTGAAAGATAACAAACATTTTTCTTGTTTGGAAACAAGAAGCATTGGGACTTACTTAAGAAGATAGAACAAGCTCCAAAATGTGGCAGGAATGGTGTTGGCTTGCGAGGCCCAGAGCACGGCCACGTGGGTCTTCGCTTTTTCCATGTCATCAAAGGTTGACAGAGTGTCATTCAGGAACATGCGGAGGGTGACAAGCTCAGAGAGATTGTCCCTCTTCAGGAGGTTCTTGTGGAGGAGTGCCTCTCCCAGCTTCTCACGTGCACTGTGGGCA
Organism: Scopus umbretta; assembly: GCA_013400535.1. Classification (NCBI taxonomy): domain Eukaryota; kingdom Metazoa; phylum Chordata; class Aves; order Pelecaniformes; family Scopidae; genus Scopus; species Scopus umbretta. Next base: position 15,745 of record VZTL01076325.1, read on the forward strand.
CTCTTGAAGAGGTGGATAGGCAGCCCTGCCACAAGGGCTGGAAAGATCCTATCAAATTCCTTGAAGTTTTCAAGGGCATTTAGAATATGAGCTCTCTCAGTTTCCTGCTTTGATGATAGATTTTTGTCATGATTTGAATTAAATTCTTTACCAAAAAGTGTTAAAAAGCCAGACTCAAACATCACCTGGCAACAGAACGTATAAAGTCCTTCTGTCACCCAGGCATTAGACTGAAGTTTAGATGTTCTTGACTGCAGCATGACATATTGTAGATTTTCGATCATTGCTTCATTGAGGGCATCTAGTGCATTACCTTGAAGGGTTCTAATGAAAGTCTGATGAAAATTTTCGGTGGTGTTTCCCTCTGCTGGGTCAATGCTACCGTGCCCAAAAGCCTGTCACAAAATAAATTGTATGCATGATAAGTAAGGCCTGCCATAACCTTGATGATAAAGTCTAACAGAAATTAAAGCCAAAGTATAACTTCATAGCTTAGTAGAGGGAAGCATAATAAGGGCTATTGATACTAGAACTGATACTTTCTCAGTGAACTACAGCAGTTAAGTAGGCAAATGAAAATAGATTTGAATAGATGCTTACACATAAATGGGTGTGGTTACCTAGACCTTCATTCAACTCTCATTGACATCAACAGGAGACTTGTTGCTTACTTCAGTAAAAGTTTGACTGGGCTCCTACTGTGTTGCATCATTTTTTAAGGTATTAGGACCAAATCTTCCATAGTGGTGAGCACCTCCTGAAGAAGGTTTCAGCAAGCTATGTTATAATTTTGCAGATGTATTTCTGCATATATATATATATATATAAAAAATTGTATTTCTACTGTAGTAATTTGAGATACTATATGACTAATAATGTCATTCTTGGACAATCCAAGTCACTGCAAATTTCCTTTCTAGTAAGGAAAGGGAAAAAAGACCCCAATGTTTTAAGTTAACAGAAGTGCAGAAATGTGAACCTGATGATATTTCAAAGGCATAGTTATGCTATAGGGATTATTAGCTGGCTATGTCTGTCCTGCCAGTATACTTTGCATGTTTGATATTAAAACCATTTTTAAAGTGGTACCTTGGCAGAAGTAGCAAAATGGAACTTTTTCCAGTCCAAGTGTTTTCCCTGGCGTATCAATGCATGGTATGAAAAAGGGTCAGTGAGGAAATGAATGTATTTCCCTGCTACTCGGCAAGTGAAAATGTGGCCATGCTTCTTCTGCTTTTCTCTGAGGAATTCAAGGGGGTTGGCACTGAACTCCAAGGCACAGCCCAGGTACGGGAGGAACCCATTTTCAAGTGGTGGCTCACCTTGTCGCCTACAAAACACAAACAAAAGCTGAATTTAGAAGTATGTACAAAAATCTTTCCTCCAGGACTACCAGCTAAGTAAAATGATGATGCTATGCTTTTTGTAATGTGAAAAAATGTAAAAAAATCCCCCAAACAGTACATCGACAAATAATCTTCTCCCCTTTAAGGAGTAAGCCTATTGTGAGGTCTGTGGCATACAAGAAAGAATAACTTTAACAGCCTGTATCATAATAAACATGATAAAACACAGTTTGATTATGTCATTTTTCTTTTCCCCAGATCAGAAGTATATTTTTCACTTGTTTAAATGCAACATTGTTACCACTAGCTAACATGCACAGTTACATAATTTTTCCATGAATTAATAATCCACCCCGCTAATATTGTCTGATACATTTTTGGGCGACGGTATTTACAATTCAATTTGAATACCAAGGGGAATAGCCTTTTGAGTGTAGAAAGGTTGCTATTATTGGCATATCCCATTTGGACCAGATCCTGCTGAGAAGAGTGGGAATTTTGCCATGATCTTCAGTAAGCATAAGAGTTAGTCTTTCAGGCATAGTGTTATTAAGCACATGCTTTAAGTTAAGCATGTGCTTAAAGTGAAGTATATGCTTAAATGATTTTTTTATTCTCAGTCAGAAAACTACTTTCCTGCAGAAGGACACCAAAGCTGCTGAAATAACTTTCAGATAATACTTTAGCTTTTCTAGTAAATTCCTGATGGTTATTATCTGAAGTTAACTATTTTCACCTTTTTATTAAACTTTTTAAAGTAAAACAAGAACATGGCTGCTGAAAAATACAAAATTACAGTAGGTAAGCAAATTGCTTGTTCCTTATATAAATATGCCAGTAGCATAAATGCTTTTAAGGAATATGTATTCAACATAGTAAGGTACATAAATATTATCTGTATTAAACTGCATAACTAGATAGGATAGACTGATAATATGAAAATGGTTGTAAGCAGGTATTAAACTATAATTAGATATGAGTAGGTATTAGCTGGGATTACAATGCAGGTAAAACTATAGCCCAGTACTTCAGGAAATCAGAACATGCATATTCATATTTTAATTACCTCATTTATGCATAGATTTGTATCTACAGCCATGTCTAGGCATTACCTCACTATTATTAAAAAGCCCATACACAAAAATTCTGTCATAAAATACATCTCTCAAGACCAAACGACAGTGTTGTCCATGCTGTCCTGATCTGTTCATCTGATAACCTTAAGATTATGCTTCTTTTAGTTATCCACACAGTATATTTGACAGAAATAAAGGCTAGGTAGACTGAGATGCATTTACAAATAGATTCCTTACCTCCTCCTCCTCCCTAGAAGAAACCAAAACCCACAACAGAGTGTTATCACTGTTCCCCAGATCCATGGTGCTATGGACATTTTTGGTAATGCCCAAAAACTTCCAAGTGCAAAACTGGTAACTATCAGTCGGGCAGGAGAGGTGACTGAGAATAATACAGAAGGCAAGTCACGATTTATATACAGTAGGTGCACCACTGTATCTAATGGCATTCAGTCAACCTAGCAAGCTATTGATTAACCATTTCTGGAGAGGGCCTATTTTGTCTCTGTTCTGACATCTTTCTGCAGAGAGCTTCACTGCATTGATGTAGACAGTTGCAGACATGGCCTTGAGCTGATGTCACATATCAGTAGTGGTTCCAAAGTAATCAAACAGCTGTAATAGTTGATAATTTAAAGGTCTCTCAGGTGTGTTTTGATCTATCCTGCAGATTTACCAATTGCAGTTTATAGTTCAAGTTTAGCAATATATGAAATGGCTACTGACAGGCGTCCAGAGGATTCAGACTGGGCTAAATGGTGGCTGCAGTTCATGTTGTCCTTTAGCTGCCAGCCTGCTCATCCCCTCCCTTCTCCTTCCTGTGGGACTGCCCTGGCTCTGGTGTGCCACTGTGAAAGGCAATGGTGGGGGTGTTTGACTGCAGGTAAAGGGATGGCTGCAGTGATGGACTTACTCTTTCTAACAATTATTTCTCTGGTAGAAGGGAAAACTTGGCTTTCTATAATGCAGCATGTGAAAGAAGAAAGAAGAATTAGGCAACAATGCTGTTTTTTTCTTCAATGTCCTTGCATCACTTTTTACTCTCCCATTTAAATCTTCTGATTTCTGCCTTTGCTCCAAGCTACACCACCAATTCAGTCAACTTTGCAGCCTTGGAATGTGGTCTCGGGTCCTGTTCCAGGAAAACTCTGAAAAATGTATCAGATTTTCAGCACCTAGAGGACCAAGCCCCCCTTTTTTTCCCCCAGTTCAGTTCTTTCTGCTTAAATATATCCTTGTGTATCCATTTTCTTTTATCATGAGCATTGAGTTCTGCCATGCCCTGTCCATACATTGCTCAGTCCTTTCTAATGCACTGTGTAGGCATACTCCTAGCCCTAAAGAGGTGCCACTTCAAGTATAAGCACTGCACAGTTGCCAGGAAAACAACACAAGAGACAAATATTGCTAATTCAGGGGGGAAATGAACTAGATGGGAGAAGGAAGGAAAGGAGTAGAGAAGACCCGTGTGGGAGGGAAGACTGGGTTAAGTGGGGGACCAGCTGCAAAGGGCCAAATAGGAGACTGGAATAAAAAGTCTACTAGCAGTGGGCTGGAGATAATCCAGGCATAAAGTAACTGCAGGAGGTATTGCAGCTGCCCAAAAGTCAGCAGTGGGAGTGCTCCTGGACATGCTTCTATTTGGTAGAGAGTATGTCAAGCTTCTCCTTGCTGTTTTCCTTCAAGGCTAAGCTGTGGAGAGTAGGAGAAGACTTTTGGTGCTCAGAAGAAGGAAAAGGGTAATCTAGGATTAATTTAGTGATCATTAAATAGAAATCACCTCTTGTGTTTCGATTAAAGACTTCAAGAAAAGTTAAGGAAAAACTCATGCGGTCTATGCTGCTTCTTGTTTGAAATGAACAAGTACCATGACTCACTTGCGTAGTGAGGGTTGTTGGATGTCCATTGAAAAAAAGGGAATGGCTATGTTATTTCTCTTATGATGCCAGTTTAATCATTTAAGATTAAACCTTTTTCCCTTTCTGTTGCTAACTAGTGAAAGTTCAAACATTGGCTTGCCCCTAGCATCTGGCATTAAGTCATTGAGGAGGCAGCTCAGGTAGCATAGTGATTTCTCATTAGTCATTCAGGGCCTATTCTTTTTCTAAGAGATAAACTGATGGGTTTTATTCACTTTTTCAGGCTCACTTTTTTACCTGTTTTTGTTGGTGTCCCTACAGCTGTATGACAAAAGAGTAAAGATTTTGACTTTTCACCAAAGTCTGCCACTTTGAGCACTATACTGAAGGCATCTGTTGTGGTTTAGCCCCAGCCGAGGGCTAGTCCCAGCTGTCATCCCTCCCCCCTGGTGGGATGGGGGAGAGAATTGGAAGAGCAAAAGTAAGAAAACTCGTAGGTTGAGATAAGAACAGTTTAATAATTTAATAATAACAATAACAACAACAACAATAATAATAATGAAAAGGAAAACAACGAGAGAGAGAGAGAGAGAGAAACAAAACCCTGGAAAAACAAGTGATGCAACTGTTCACCACCTGCTGACAGACACCCAGCCCATCTCCAAGCAGCAATCACTGCCCCCTGGCCAACTTTTTCTAGTTCATATACTGAGCGTGACGCCATATGGTATGGAATAGCCCTTTGGCCAGTTTGGGTCAGCTGTCCTGCCTGCATTTCCTCCCAGCTTCTTGTGCCCCTGGCAGAGCATGGGAAGCTGAAAAGTCCTTGACTAGGGTAAGCACTGCTTAGCAACAACTAAAAACATCAGTGTGCGATCAACATTATTCTCATCCTAAATCCAAAATGTAGCACTATGCCGGCTACTGAGGAGAAAATTAACTCCAGCCTAGCTGAAATCAGGACAGCATTGAGCTGCAAATCTGGTAGATGGGAATATTGTCCTGGCTTCAAACCAAGGACGGCAGTGAGGCATGGGACAGTTCTGTGCAAATGCTATCACATTTGAGGCAATTTTAAAGTTTCTATACAGAATTTTTTACAGCATTGATTTACACTTAATCTAATAGCTAACTCCTTTTGAGTGTCACTCAAGGTCCAGTCCTCAATCCCATTTCCATTTAAGCACAGGTGTTTCTTATATTTTCCTACAAAACCTGCTTTTTCATCAGCTGAATTTAGCCTGTTTTTAACAGAATTGCTTTATAAAAATCCATGTTTTCCCATTTCCTGCTTGTTTCGGTACTGGGAAATTTCCATTCTGGGTGTCATCTTTGACTATCTCCTATCTTCATCCTAAACAAGTGTGATCATTTTTTTTTGTGCCTAATTTGTATTGCATGTGTAGGTCTCCACCTTATTAGATCCAAACAACACTGAATAAGAAACTTAGAACCTTCTGTCAGTTTTGTATCTAGTACACAGGAATAATGTTTAATGAGCAACAGACATCTGTGGCTCCTCACACTATCATGTGTTGCACAAGGTAGAGCTGCCAGTCACACTTGCCTTTTCATTACATGCTTTGGGTAGTTGTGGGGCAGTGCGATGATAACATCATTTATAAATGGCATCCTGCTGCCACAACAGAAGTAACTTCTCTAAAGCTGCCCACCTTCTTTCTCTTTTTGATTTGTACATATATAATGGTATTAAAAGTGTAACCAGAAGTAGGCAGAGAACAGGAGCTGCTTGGCAGCCTACCTTAAATAACTGCTTTTGCTATCAGGAAAATTGCCCCCTCTTTTCCATTAAGATACCCTTATGTGGCAGCACCCTTGATAAATAACTATTATGACAGAACAGAGACACTTTCACATAATTTGAGGGGCTTCCTAGTCCTAGATCATCTCCCACCTAGTTTCTTAAATAGGCCAATCTATAGGTCCAAATCCAGCCAGTACTATAGTAGGCTGGAGCCTCTGACATATGTCCTTGTGATGTGTAAGAAGGAGAGTTGTCTACCACAGATACTCACCCAAATTCAGCAGATGAGAAGTATGACTCTCCTTTCATTTATATCAGTGGGCATGAAGCTTCCCTGATTTTTCAGAAGCACCAGTTGAGTGCCCTGACCTTCTGGATATGGTATTTTGGCATTCTTCAGCTACAGACAGACAGACACGACATCTGGCTGGATCCCATTTCCCACTACCAAAGCTCAGGCAGTTGTCACCAATGTGTACAGCAGGGCTTGAAGACACTGTGGTGTCCCACTGATTGACAGATGTTGCATTTTCTGCAGCACATTGTGTGTTGTGTATGAGGTTGGCTCTCTTGTCCCAGCTCAAAAGAACAACTCAAAGGAGTTATAGATGCAGTCAGAAAAAACACTCTGATTCATTTTGCCTTGGCTTTGTGAAGCAGACTCCTGCCATAAATGTTCAGAAGAATAGTAGTGCAGAGAACTGACATGACTTGGGCTCAAGACTCACCTCAGGCCAATGACACCAGCAGAAATAAAGCACCACATATCTTTGCATGTATAAGCCTTTGTCATTGCAGTTTTGCATATGGTTGTTCATCCCTTAAGAACAGTTGAGAAACTCAGCAATGCACTGGATGGTAGTTAGAAAACGGAAAGCATTTTAACAACTGTTATTTGATCTTTTGGTTAAGCCCTAGTGCATGCTAAGCTAGAACGAGTCCAAAAAGAGCAACTTAAGAGAATGTGGATGCAGACAAAGCAGTGTGCTGACATTTTACCCAGTAAGATGTGTTTAGCACCCACTTCCACCTCAGCCCAGCTGCCCACACTGGCTGCAAGGTCAGCAGAAATATGGCTGTGCTTGTGTCTTCAGGGCCAGGACTTGAGTTGAGACTGATGCAGAGTTACATTGCACCACTTTCATTAAAAGGGCACCAAAACATTTTTCGCCTAGATTTCACCTAGATTTTTCACCCACCTGGGCAGAGGCTGCCAGGAGTACTCTTATCTATCACCTCTGTTCCAGCCAGTGAAGTGCATTTGGTCATAGCCTCCACAGAGCCAATACTGCTCCCATAAAGCAAACAGGCCCAGCTTACTTCTGGAGAGGACCTGTGGTGATTTCTGAAGCATTAGAAAACCTTTCAGGCTTGCTTTGTACAGCTGCTCGGAAGCAACTCACTAACCATCCGAACCCCAGCTTGATCTCCTATGTTGTAGCTATATGGCTTTCATTAGTCATGACCCATGCATGGTATTCTAATAGACAATAATAGATAGGCCAAACTGAGGTGAATAATTTTTTCCAGGGTTAATGATGGCTTCATAACTTGGGATCATTGGTGCACAGGAGGATGTGATGGAGTTACAAGAGGCTGCTGATTACATTTGGCAGTAAATGACAAATTTGCACACAGCTAACTGTAAAACCTGTTTATTCACTGGAAGTAAGAAGTACACCCTATAAAAAAAATTGACTTTTTTTTCTTGCCTGTGTTGTGAGAACTGGGTTAATGTCTTTCATCAAGAGATGAAAACCACCAAAACTGCAAAAAAAAACAGCTCAGCAGTGCGAAGGCATCCTGGCAGTTCACAGAGCAGGAGCAGTCTGATGTGCTACAGCCAGGAGACGCAATTGCACCTACGAAACATTTCTGAAGCTGTGAAACATGTAAAAGATGTTTCAGAAAGGTGAAGCAATATGAAAGGAAAGCCTAAACAAAAAGTTGCACAGTGTAGCTGCTTGTAGCTCAGAACCTTTTGCAGACAGAAAATTGCTAATAAATAATTATATGTCACCACCTACTGGTAAACCTCTTTGAATGGCACTTGTGTGTTCTACAGCAGACATTGAACTATGCTAGTCAGTATTTGTTTCTTGTTTCTATAAAACAAAAATGGCATTTATTCTATCTGCCTATGTATTTTTCTTTGTATTTACATACAAGTATAGCTTTTATGGAAGCTATCATAAAACTAGTTTTGGGGAACAGTGATTTAGGTTTGCTCAGAGCATGGGTATTTTGGAGGTCGTGGGTTGCTGTCTGTGCTGATATGCTGGGTAAGACCGCTGAGGTTCCTGAGGGCTGTGCTGAAAACCTGGCTTTTCTGGGGTCACTGCAAGTGTTGCCATTGACTTCAACTGAATCAGGGTTTTACTCTTCTCTGGCCATGAGAAGCAGCTATTTTTAGAGAGGAATGATGGCTGTCATCACACAGGATCCTGTATGGAGGGGACAGTCCAGAAATTGAAGGTCCTTGTCCAGCATCAGTGTTGACTTGACACAGCCACCATATGTGGTGAAAGAAGAAACTGGAAAGCATCAGCAATGCTCCAGGCACAGAGGAGAAAATGCTGGCTGCTGTGTCCACTAGCGACAACAGACCTGACCTCCAACCATGGCATGCCATTGCCCAGCCTGCCTTCGCTGTGGTTTCCAGAGCTCAGCACTGGTTCCCAGCCATGCTTTGGCAAAGACCTGCCCTCACAGGGAGCAGTTAAGAGCAGACAAGCCATTAAGTCCTGTGCCTCATCTCCATTGCACTCCATTTTTTCTGTGCTTCCCCCTAAGGAAAAATTACTACTAGGAAATGGAATTATGGCACCTCTTGATTGCTGCCTCTTCTAATACCATCTTATTTTCTACACTATTTTAGAGCTCTGTTGAAAGAGCATAAACTATCTGGAAGGTTTGCTTTGTACTCCTGATCCAAACTAAAACACTAAAAAATATATGCCCAAATTTATTTCTGCAAACATACATAAGACCTTCCCCCTTTATACTTACATATCCAAATAAGATACTATTGCATGTGTCTTGCTGGACATCTAAATCTCATGATTGTCAGGGAAAAGATAAAAAGATAGCCAAGCAAGTCGAAACAAAGGCTCTAAATCAGCAAAGAGGCTCAACAAGAAAGCACAAACCCTTTCACAGATACCTTGGCTGTTGGTTTAGCAGACTCTTTAAATAGAGACCGAAGGACAGTAAGAGAGAAGGGTTGTTTTGCTGTTCTCCCCTCCAAGGCAGGCACCTAGATGAAATCAGTCTGGTTTTAGCTTTAACAGACTGGAAGGTAGCTGCAAAGCTTTGGCAACATAGTAGGAGAAGGCAGATACTGGCTGGCCAGTTTGCGAAGGACTCCGCAGCCATGTAAGAAAATATTAAAAAATAACCAGTGACACCAGTACTTATTCTGTGAGAAGGACGGCATCTTCAGAACCACTCTGTTGTTTACAGCTATTTCCATCTTCCCTGTGCAGGTGCTGGTATCCCTCTGGTCCTGCAGCTTAGGTTTGTGCCAGTTGAGCAAACCTCACATCAGCTTGCTAAGAGGTTGGCTACATGCTCCTTTTGCTCCTGAAGCGATCACGTTGTGCAGTGGCATTCTCCATTGCTGCAGTATGGAAGGAAATCAAAAGGTCCACCACCTTACTGGCAGGATGCCATTTTGGCTGGGGGTTAGCTTGGGACCTACAGTCACAGTGAGGACTCTTCCTTCAAGGCTATGGCCACTGCAGATCTAAGGGGAGGCAGAGGCCAGCAGGGAACCAGTAGTTGGAGACCATCAATGAGTTCCCCTTGATGGTATTTTCAGTGGCTATTGTGGCCACTTTGGGACTGAAGCAGTCTCCAGAAGTTTGGGGGAAATGGAGAAGCTGGATTAGCAATGCCAGCTGGAAAGGATCCTCAGCCTGGAAATGCTGGGGGCTGCCTGGTGGGCAGAGAGAAGTTATCATCACAGTTTTCCTCGGACAGTTTCTCATTGCAGGATCCTCTATCACTTTTCCTTTGGATCTATGTACGAACACAGGGATCATTCTCTGAGAGCATCCTTGGTGGATTGCTGCTAGCTTGTTGCCTAGGCATGGGAAATTTTGACTAGAACAGTTGTACATAAATGTGTCTTTTAATGTAGATCCAAGGTTCACTGGACTGTGCAAAATGCAAAGAACTAGATGAAGTGTGGGGCACACAGCTGTGTAGTAGTAGCTATGCGACTAACCCACATTTTACTCTTCCAAGGGAAAATACACACATCCTTCTACTGCTAGAATTACCTGAATATTATATTTTCTCCACCTCTATGTGCTACTTTTTATATTACAGTATTTACTGGAGGATACAAGTGAAGAATTGAAGAGCGAGTACCTTTCTATATTGCAGCAGGAATCTGCCAGTCATAGCGTCAATCCTTTTCTGTGATATATTGCTCTTCTGATCATATCTTCTGATCCTATTCTCATCATATTTCTATGAAGCCAAAGTTGGGGGTTTTTTTGGCTAAAAGGAACTGTGGCAGTGAACAATGTCTTCACTGTGCAGAAGAAAGGAAAAATAAGGCATAAGGTGTTGTAATAGACATAATATGAAAGCAACTTCAGTGTGAGGCTGCTTGGCTGTCCAGATTAAATTAAAAAAAGATGAATATGGGACTAAGTAAACAAGCTGTCCAAAGCACAGCCCAGTAGCTTTACATGTGAATCAGCCTTCTGGCCTGAGAAAATTGAATTGCAACTGAATGTAGATGGCTAATTTGAAAAACTATCTAACTGTGCTGATGTTTAACAAGTAATTCTGATTTTCCTCTACCAGAATTGCTGTAATATTGCATTTTACCCATTTCTTTCTATATGTTTTTATATTATTTTTTAACTTCAATAGGCAAAGACCAGAGATCTACCACTTATGGCTTTGCTTTGCAGATGAAAAGACTTAAACCACAAGAGAAAGACAAAAATGAAAAAAGAAATACACAAAAAGAACATGGTAACGTAGGAGGGAAAAACTGATGGATGAGGGGTGACAGGTAGATGCTGCAGAGAACGGGAGCTGAGGAAGATAAAGACAAAACACAAGGTAAAAGACAGAAGCACTGAAGCAGCTGGAAAGTTTACAAATGGGAACAAATGATTGCTTTTCTTAACAAATTGACAAATATCAGTCCTCCTGTAGCCATATGATTCAAGACTCTGATCTCATAAGTTAAACAGGTTTGGTTTAGTCAGAAATGCGCTGGCAGACTTCCAAAAAAACCACTCCTGAGCTACAGAAAGCATTTGACTTGCTGAGTCAGTGCAGAGACATCTCTCCAGAAAAGTGAAGGCACTGCGCCGGCACCAATACATGCCTTTGGACGAGCTGTCTTCTGATCACTCATGGTAATTCAAGTTCCCACGACAGTCTCCCCCAGAATTTTCAGGTTGGTCTAAAGACTTCCAGTGGTGATAGCCGTGAAAGGGAAATTCTAATTATAACTGCTCAGCTGTGGTAATTTGTGACCAAGGAGGCTTAACTGCAAGAAGGGGTTAAACTATCTGGCAGCAGGAATGCCAGAGAGAGAACAGACTCTTTGCGAGAAAGTGAAGTTTCTCTTGGTGATAAGAAACAGCCTCAGCATTGTCTTTTAGGCATCCTGGAATGGGAGCACTCAGGGGCTCAAGCTCAGGGGCCACCTTTGGGCAGTACAGCTGGGTTGGGGAATGGACCCATGATGTGGCTGAGGTGCCCCATGCAACTGCTCTTGGGATTGGTGCTGGTGCAAGTGTATGTAAAGAATCTGCCTGTGTCACATCTTTGCAGACTCCATGTAGAACTGTGCATTGTGGTGGGACTCTGCCCAATGCATAGTTCATTAAATTTTTCTTTTATATTTAAGCACAAAGGTGTGTTTAATTTGCTTCGAGGAGTACCGTAAAAATTCTCCAACAGACACCGCTGGTGAGCCTTACTGAAGTGGTTGACGTTGCTGTGAGCCCCAGCTCTCCTTCACCTCTTCTGCCAGAGGTAAGCCCCACCAGCCAGAGCAGCACAAGAGAAGCACCCACCTCGGTCGCACCACCCCAGCCCACAGGTCAGTGTCTTCTCAAATTTATCCTCAGTGATGGTTTAAGACAAAGGCTCCCACTGAGGCATCAGAGCTCACGTTTTGTCGTGCCACTCTTGCCGCAAGCACTTTGTGCCCTGTGTTTGCAAAGCGTGAAGGAGAGGTGGCTGGGGTGTCCTCCTTGAGCGTACTGTTTGCCTAATGATCTCAGTGAAGCTTCTTGGGCAGTGGCACTCAAGCCCACCTACATTCCTGCCGCATTTTAACTCTCAGCTCACTCCAGTGTATCACTGCGACCCAGCAAAGGCAGAACACAGAGGTATGCTCCACCAGGCTATTTTATTTACATATTTTGAGGGCAGAGGGATCTGTCTGTAGTCCTCTAGTCTGGGTTCATGCTTCGTCTAGACCACAGAATGTCACCTAAACCAGAGATCATAACCTCATCCTGAACCAGACTGTATCTCATGTGGATATATAAAATGTTGATTTAGAGACACTGGGAGAAAGGAAAAAACACTGAATCCCTGGGGAAGCAGTTAAACAGTAAAAATTACCATTACTGTGAAATATATGCCTTATTCCTACTATGCCTACCTTCTGTTTTTAGTCTTTACAACATGAAAACAAAGAATACCAATTTTTAAACGTTAAAATGTGTACGTCAGAGACAGGAAAGAGCTGTTCAGGCTATTTAAGTCCTTTCCAGTGAAGTCCCACTTGTGGATTAGGCACAGGAAGAGCAGAGTCACCCCTCCCTCCTGCCCACATAAAGCTCAAATCCACCCCTTCCGCAGCTCTCTTTCCTGGCTCCTCTCTCCTAGGACTGACTCAGGGTGGTGCATGAAGGAGCCTGTTGTCTGCAAGACCTCCGCTTCATCTGTTATAAAGGTTGGAAGGTGTGTAATGAATGAAGAGGAGAGAGGAACATCTTACTGCTCACACCCTGGACTGGCAGGCTGCAGAGTTGGATGCTGTTCCCACCTCTGCCGCAGAGCTCTCCTGCAGTGACAAACATGTCCTCTCACCAGGCTCTCCACAAGCAGTTCCTGTGTTTTCCTCATTTCCCAGTTGCCCCACAGAGGCCCTAGAGTCTAATTTCCAGAAGTGCTGGGCGCACGCAAATGTGCGTGAAGTCAGGAAGGTGGTGATTTAACAAAAAATCTGTATTCTCACAAACATGAAACACAAGTTTGTAGAACTGAGAGGTCAGGATAATGACCTATGAACGTATTCCAGTTAAGTGCCTGAATTCCCTGCCTGTATCCTGGGAATTATGATAGAAAATAAATGAGTGATTGTTTGCACAGCACTTGGACACTAGAGTGTTACTTAGAAAAGACGGTGACAACACTAGTATTTCCATCTTTAGAGCGGAGTTTGAATAGCAGACAGGAAATCAGGCATGAAACTGCCAAGTGAACAGTGGAAAATTATACACACACTGAGCACCATCCACCCTGTGGCCTGAGGAGGGGACAATGACAGTAATATGTTACATTGCCCTTAAAAGATAGGATCAAACATATACGAACAGGGAGTCAGAAGCAAAGTGACCCAGGCAATTTTAATTCCAGCAGTTTCTCATGTGAAGTACCTTATGGGAGCAAAGCTCCTGTAATGTAATTTCATAGTATCATAGAATAATAGAATTTCTTCTGTATGACAGGGCTTTATGCTGAAATTCTTGTTTCTATTTACAAACTCAAAAAATTCTTGTTTACAAAGTCCAGAGGTGCCCAGTGCAATGCAGCACAGTTACTTAAGCTGGTTTGGGGCGGGTTTGTTCTAGAAATACAAACAATACGTTAGGACACTCCTTGCACCTGGCTTAGAGCAGGACCTATGAACTCCCTCATAACTGCTCCAGGTACAGAACCACTTTAATACGACTATTCTACTTACAGTACTGACAGGGTGCTATCTTGCACAGCTTCTACGTGTTTTGAGTGACCATTGATAATGTCTCATTATTGAACGGGTGGAAAGTTTCCTAACAAAAGCACAGTTTGTTTCCAGCTTCAAAGGAGGTGTGAGTTTTTCGATAACGACCGTGTATTATTTTATTAAGATTTTTGCAACTGCTGAGACTGATACCGACCAGTTGGTGGTTTCTATTATTCTTTGAAAGTTGGCACAAGACCAGTAAAAAAAAAAAAAAAGTATACTGACAGTGGAAAATTGCCATGGGTGTTCTAATTTAAACAAGCAAAATCTGGTAACTTGGCCATTTGTTCCACCTCTCTCAAACAATAGATAATCTTGTTGCAAATACCTCAGGAACTAATCAAGAGCCATTTGTTTGGGTGATTGACCTCTGACTCCTTAGAGCTCCCCAGTCTCACTGAAGTTATTAGAAAGGTACTGCTGGGCCTTTCTGCTGCTCCCCCTCCAAACTCAGGGGTACAGAATTATCTCCCTTGTCCAAAGTCCTCAGTTCGTGTCACAGAGAGTGAGGCATGTGCCATTCCCTTCTAAGTTTTGGTTTCCCTGGGAAGGAAACTCAGACCTGTGGGTTAGACTAGAAGAGCAGCTGGAATTGCCCTTGGTCTGTGTGTTCAAAGGATGAGGGCCCTGAGACATGTCAAAGTGCACCGCTTTCACAGATCAGACATAGCAATTCTCTTTCTGTTTTACTATGTTTTGTTCCTACATTTAAACGAACAATAACTTTGAGAAAGCTTTTCAGTACAACAAGGTTAATTTTCTCCGTCCAAAAGCTGGTTTTAGCAAGGATGCATCCTCATATTGTTCTTCCTAACCTTTACTGAAATTGTGTTTCATGATACGTTTGGAGATGAAGATGATGAGACTCACTTTTGTTACCAAGGTGGATGTCCCCCAGGTGGACATGGTGCCAGAGCCACTGCCTGCAACCTGGACTTTGCTTGTTCTTAGATTACGTCTTGTTAATATGCTCTGTGTGCACACAGAGTATGCCCAGCAAGTAATAGACTATATGAAGCCACTTTCTTTATGATGATGTCCTAGCAAGAATGAACATCTGTTACAGTCTTGTGGGTGAAATCGGGAAGTGTGCATTGACAGCGCAGGTCTGGCATCCACTGACAAACGCTGCTACCTTGATAGCAGGCTGTCTCGAAAGACTATGACAAGAGATAAAGTAATGCAGAAATAGCAAATAGCAACCTAGCTTTCTGTAGAAAAGAGCAGTGTCTTTACAATGAGAGGGACATTCAACGTCAAACCAAAAGAAAACATTCCCCTTCAGCTGTCAGCACCAGTGTCCAGCAGAATTGCACCACTTGGACAAACTGTCAATCGCACACCTACAATTTCCATGCTATATGGACACCACAGCAGTCTTGATTCTCCAGGGTGGAGGCTTCATCACACTGAGCTTGTTGCAGGATGAAGAGTTACACCCTCATTCTGAGCATGCAAAGTTTTAAACCTGTCACTGTGCTTACCTTAAAAATCAATTTTGGCTACAAGGAAAATTTAACACTACAAAAGCAGTAAACATCTGCTGCTATTAAACCAGAGCTAGATTCCCTCCCTCCTCCTGGCCCAGAAAGCACCTAGCACATGTTTTTTGTGAACTCGTCCCCCAAGCCCAAAATTGCACTTCATATATATTTAATGATCTGTAGTTGCACGACTCAGTGGCCAACGGTTCAGGCGCTCATGCAGGGAGGTGCCAGGCCCGGCTGATGGTTGGATATAGGAAGAGAAGCCTTCTGGGCAGCCGGAGAGAGGCTGTACCTCTGTATTCAGCACTGTCGCGGCTGCTGCCCCAATCCTACGCACCCCCACGGTGCTCACCAAAGATGCTGGCAACTGGAGAGGATCAAGGAACTTATGAGGATTGGAAAATATACATTGCACCATAATCTCTGTTTAGCTTAACTAAGCTTATAATGCGCAGGCAGCTCGGATGATGAAACAGCCTGTTTGTGCCAGAAGGAAGGGAATCCCCCTTCCCCCTCAGTCCCATTTCTCCTTCCTCCTCCTCCTTTCTCCTGTTTTCAGCCACACTCTGCCTTCCCTTGCCCTGGCTGGCGCTGGTACTTGCGGGATCCTTTCGTTGCTGGTTTGGCTCTCTGGTTTTTGGTGGATTTGATTTCTGCTGGACCAGTGAGTTAAGCTGTCCCATGGAAGAGCCTGACAACTGCTGGGACTGGTTGAGGACAGGAGAAAGAGACTGGAAGTAGGAGCAGACCTCCTTCCTCAGCGCTGGCGAACCATTAAACTCTTTTAGTGAACGCTCTGGTTTCTGAGCTGAAGAGAGGCTTTAGGGTGCTCAGCACATTTAATTATCTGTACGACGAACGAGATTTGGCAACCGGCAGCCTAGCGCGGAAGGATTTTAAAGACTGAAAATTGACGCTAGGGAAGTTCACGCTCCAAGTCAGACAAATGTGGAATAATTACGGTGACCGAGTACGAAAGTCTCTTTCCGAGCTTGTTACGGGACTTCCCTTGTCACTGGACACTTCACATCACGGTTTCTCCACGGCACGTGCTCTGCTTCAGGCGGTGACGTGGTGGTCGCCCCGGCCCTGGCGTGTCGCAACCCACCGACGCCTGGCCGGGAAACACGCAAAACACAGCTGCCGGGAAACGGTTCGCGGAGCGTGCTTTATTACAGGGAAAAAACCCCAACCAACCAAAAAAAAAAAA